>JAMKQA010015054.1:0-21398 GCA_024699735.1 Posidonia australis
TAAATGAAAACAATATTCTTTATAACTACTTTTATCGAATCCTTGCTAATTAGCATGGTAATTTTTAATTCTTTGTAATTTTGTTTAGGCTATGTTACCTAGACTTATGTCTAAATGGCATGGAAAAATACATTGACCATGATTAACCGTTATCCTAAATTATAATTGTAAATTTTGTTTCCTTATTTTTCATTGTTCTATTTTTCTTAGGTCGTAAATTGTTGATATTGAGAATTTGATTTTCGTTTGAAATTAATATCCTTTTTCCTTTATTTACGTTGTTTCTTACAATTATCTTATTCCACTTTATTTAATTAACTGCAAAAGAAAGTTGTAAAGAATTAATAAAAATATCTAAAAGGCTCTATTTCATATCACAATTCCATCCTTGTACATAATTATGTGAATTTCATATATTTTTAGGGAGAAAATATTGATACTTTTTTTTAAAGCTCTTCTACAAGTTAGCATTACCTAATGTCCTATACATGTATGTTAAGAAGTATGTGGGTCTAAGTTGAGATATCATCGATTTCTTGCAATCAATTGTTGAATAATTGAATATTGATGTTATTAAGGGATGCAAAAGTTTGCTAATTGACACAATGTTTTACAGCAATACACGATGCATTGATTTCTCATAAACAATGATTAACATTTTTTTCCTTGGTTTTTTTTCCTCCCATCGACTAGCTTGTGTAATATTGTTTCTTGTCATTTTGTTATGGATTTCATCGTTTTTGTTACAAATTGACATCATTGCTCTCTTTACAATTTATAATTTTTATATTTCAAGATATCTCATATTAAATGAGATCATATACACTTTGTGTAGATAATACGATGGGCTAAAAGCCATCAATTTAGATGTCGTTGTCTCAAGACTTCTCTATCAATTACACGTCAAAGGAAAATGATTATAGAGTAACGTTGTTTTAATCAAGAATTATTTCCTAATATACCACTCATTTATATAATAATATTCTACCAAATCAAGAATGTTTAACATGTTCTTAACTTTCTATAATTTACAAGCATAGGAAACTAATATGTTGATTGCACATGATGTTTTCCAAGTATTAGTCATTGTTCTAATCTATCAATATTTCATTAAAAATAAACTAAAGTTGATTTGGAATTAAATAATTATAGAAAAGAATTAATCATTAATTATTATTTTTAAATTATTCTTACATTTTAAATTTCATATAGTTATTGTTGAAAAAAAATATAAAACACTTGTTCAATTCATTGTGTATCACAAATGCTTGCTTCATGAATCAACATATTATTGGTCAGATCATCAATTGGTTTACGAGTATACCATAATTTATTATCGTTCTTTTGCAGTGAAGTTTGAGATTCATGAATAGACTAGTGAGTATTCTTCAAAGAAGTTCTATCACTATTATTACAGTGTACATGTAATTGATCCGTGCAACTAAAATGAAAAGAAATTGTTAAAATGTATCATGTGGTGAGTCATACTTGTTTTAAAAAGAAAATATGAATGGACTATTCCAATAATGCTATCACAATATAGTAGTATTTTTTGTGCTAACAACTGTAATTTCTAACCTGTAGTGGAAAACAATCATCAAAATAGGTCATCAAACCATGTTAATCTTAGTAAATAGAAAATCACAACTTATTGACTCGTGGAATTATAGAAGGAGTCGATAGGTTTTACATTTTTTAAACGTATTTTTTCTAAGCAATACATCAAATTGAAACCATTAAAAGATTACAAATTGAAATCATTAAAAGATTAAAGTAGAATTTTGTGAGAAACCGTAAAATATCAAAAACTATTTAATAGACGTTTTAGAACTTCATCAAACTAATAAAAAAATAAACAAACACCTTCCGCAGAACACAACGCTTGTAGTGTTGTATTATCACATAATTACCACAAAAATGAAAAATCTCACCTCTAATATCCACAATGACGTCTGCAGTCACTTAGTCTAATGATAAAATTTCGTTGTAATTGTATAAAAAATCGAAAGTTCGATTTCCACAGTCATTATATATATTGTATCATTTATAGTTATTTCTTGTAATTAAGTGTTTAATTGTAATATATATTAATAGCCACGAAGACAATAATACGTTGTCCACCTGCTTCCCAGAGGTAAAATGACCTGCGGGCCCCACGGCCTCGCTGACGTGTCACGACCAAAATCCCGCGAACCCCTCCGAACACATAGCTGAGAGCTCCTCAAAACCTTTTCTTCTCTTCTCCCCGGCGCCTCGCTTTCCTCCTCCTCCTCCTCCTCCTCCTCCTCTCCTCTCCTTTCTCTTCCTCCCATCTCTAGGGCTAGGGTTTTCCATGCTCCTTCCACGACCATCACCACAACGAGCGTGGCGGGGTTCGATATCGGAAACGAGACCTGCGTCATCGCCGCCGCCAAGCACCGCAACATCGACGTCCTCCTCAACCATGAGTCCAGCCGCGAGACCCCTCCGTCGTCTCCTTCTCCAGGAAGCAGCGCCTCATCGGCTCCGCCAGCGCCGCCTCCTCATTGATGAACCCCAGGTCGACCGTCTCCCAGCTCAAGCGCCTCCTCGGCTGCCGCTTCCGGGACCGTAAGGTCCAGTACGAAACCACCCTGCTCCCGTTTACAGTCTCCGTGAGGTCCGACGCTAGGATTCTGGTGAATGTCAGGTACTACGAGTAACATCGGGTTTTTACGGTCGTATAGGTGTTGGGGATGTTGCTCGGGCATTTGAAGACGTTGGCGGAGGGGGTATTGGAGATGGAGTTGGCTGATTGTGTGATCGGGGTGCCGGTCTATTTTAGCAAGTTGTAGCGGAGGGAGTATCTCGATGCGGCGAAGATTGCAGGGCTGAGGCCGTTGTGGTTGATGCACGATAACGCGGCGTCGGCTCTGGGGTACGGGATTTACAAGAGGGACATTGCGAATGGTTTGTCCTCTGTGGTGTTTGTTGACGTCGGGCATTGCGATATCCAGGTTTCAATCGTGGGGTTTTCCGGCTGGAAGATGAGGGTTCTTGCGCACGCGTTCGATCGAGATTATTGTGGGGGGGAGGGATTTCGATGAGGTGCTGTTCTGGTACTTTGTTAGCAGGTGTAAGGAGGAGTACGGGATTGATGTTTGTTCGAATGTGAGGGCATGTGTTCGATCGAGGACGGCATGCGAGGAGCTCAAGAAGGTCTCGAGTGCGAATGCGGAGGCAGGCACCTTTGGTATAGAGAATCTTGGCTGATTTTAATTGATGCTCGCCTGACTGTGGATAGGATACATTCAATAGAGCTTGTTAGGTCTAGATCACGGATACCAGATATATCGAGAGTTCTATCTGAATTTTTTAGGAGCAAGCCAAGGCCCTAAATGCAAGTGAATGCATTGCTTGTGCATGTGCTCTTCAGTGATTATGAGGTATGGTGTCTGCTATATTCATGACTCATTGTGTTGTGTTTTTATGCCAGGGCTATGGGGCATTATATTTATTGGTTGCTTTTCAGAAAAGGTAAACCAGCACAATTTGTTGACTGTATTCATCGTTTTTCTGCTTCATGTATCTTTAATAGGATGGAATAGTACATTTTCCTGACATGTTTATTGATTATATTATTGTAACCCTCAGACAGTCAGACTGTCATTTGATTTCTATTGAAGTTATCCGTTAACTTTCTATGCTTTTGTGTATTTGTTGTTTCTGAGTGCAGATTTTGTAAAATAGTTAGATAAGATGGTAGATCACCATGGAACTTTTCCGAGTCTCTCTCCCTCTCTCTCTCTCTCTCTCCCTCCCTCCCTCCCTCCCTCCTTCCCTCTCATTTGTGTCAAGGAAATCAGAGGAAAGGAAAATATTAGATCAAAGGAAAAAGAATGGAAAATGAAGTCATGGGATTTTATTTCCGTTTGTGCATGTGTGGAAAGTAATGGAAAATATTTTTCCTTCAAATTCCACCTTTATAGGTGAAAAAGGTAAGGAAACATTATAAGCTTGTGTTGGAAACCCAAAGAATTTACTTTCTAATAGAAAAAGTGCACAAACACTCTGATTTTGAGCGCACTTTTTGATTGAAGGGAAAATACTTTCTTTTCAGTTAGTTTCCTTTCATTTCCAATGCACAATGCCACAACCTTCCCCCTTCCCACTCCCTTCTTCCAATTCAAGTTTGGCTGTCTTAATGACTGCAAGAGATAGGATTTGGTTGAATTTTAGCCATAAATTTATCTATGGACTGTATTTTCATTCCTATTGAACAAAAAGGTGAATAACAGTTGGAAAGGGCATTTGTCACAAATTTTCTTAGACCTTGTATCTTATTGCCTCTAGGATACTTGGTTAGGAGGAAGTGTGACTTTGATGCTAAATCTCATAGTACAATCTTTGTGGATTATCTTGTTTTTCTAGATGGCATGGTTGCAATATCCATGCTAAGCAAGATCTTTCTGTGAAGTTGGGGAGGCTCTATAGGGTTTATAGCATAGTTGTTATGGGGTGCTTGCGACCTTCTTGCATTGCTTATGCATTATGTTGTGTTTTTATGCCAGGGCTATGGTGCATTATATTTATTGGTTATTTTTCTTATTATTGTCAATGATAGTTGTTTATGCCATGTTTATGATAACTTATCTTTATTAGGAAAAAGTTTTTCTATGTTATTATTATCTTTACTTGAATAAGGTGCATCCTTTCTTCAATCATAATAAATATGCTGATTTGCTGATATTGCAGGTTCAGGATGCATTTCCTTTCTCTGTTGGATTTTTAACAGATGAAGGTTCTGATCCTACATTGCCAGGTAATATGCTGTTTCAGAAGGGCAACACCTCCCATGTATTAAAATGCTTACTTTTCATCATTCTCAAGAGTTTCACATGGATGTACAATATGCTGATGAAAGTGAACTGCCTCCTGGTGTATCTCAAACGGTAAGTCGTTTTGCATTAATTCTCTCATCCGCATTGTCTGTTACTTCATTAATAGCAACTTGCAACTCATATTTTCAGATCTCATCTTTATTTCTTATAAACCCTGTGTCCCTCACAAAACGACAAACCAACGTCACTGCCCATCACTCCCAAACCTCTTCCTCCTGTTCTATCAGAATCGCTGTCCACCACTCCAACATCCAGACTTCTTCCTATTCCACCAACCTACCACCAATCCATACGTCCGTACCCCCTCTTCTCTTCTCCATGCTTCCATCATGCTTCTTCCATCATTTCCTTTCCTCCTTGCTCCATCTCCTTCTTTGGCACGCCTTGGATGAAGACTGGAAGGAGAATAGAGGAGGACCTCCGCTGCATTGGAGAAGATACTGGAAGGGGAAGAGACTTGCTTGCATTGCCACTTCCAGTGCTCTTTACCAAGTATTTGCTTGACCTTTTCTGGGTTTGTGGAAAGTTGGGATCTTTGTGTGTCATGGAGCAACCAAATGCCAAGGGTAGAAATAAATAAGAACCTAAGTATTGACTATTCCCTCTTCAAGATTGATGCATCTTATGCATTAAACTGAATGGAAGGAGAAAAGAGGAGGACCTCCACTGCATTGGAGAAGAGATTGAAAGGAGAAGAGACCTGCCTGTGCTGTCGTTTCCATCTCTCTTTAACAGGTATTGGCTTGACCTTTTGTGGGTTTGTGGGAAGTTGGGATTTTTGTGTGTCATCAAGCAATCAAATGCCAAAGGTAGAAATAAATTAGAGCCTAAGTACTGAATATTCCCAGTTCAAGATTGATGAATCTTATGCATTGAAATAAATGGAACAGAAGCCAAGTGAAAAAGGAAAAAAAAACTGATACATAGTAGTCGGACCATGAACCATCAATTCCCCTGGAATTGAATGTCATTCTCCTGTCCAAGATCAGTGTGTAGGAGAGAGCAACTGTGTATCATTCAACTGCAGACCTTTCACTTCTCCATTCATCCTTCTTATACTTCTTTTAGTATATGGATGGGTCATCAATGGTTGGCTTGTGTTTGCAGAGAAATCTTCCTTTTGTTCCTTCCACAGGCTCTGTACCCATGGTGCCAAATGTCGATCCGAGTCGGCGACATTTTGCTGACACGTGTCGGTAGGTAAAATTATAGAAACGACATTTAAATGTATGTCGTGACTTATCTTATGTCGAACGATATTTTGGTGGATGTCGAGGCATCGGTGGACATCGGTGGATGTTTGGTAGTTTTAACGCAAAATTTCACATAACGGCCGGCACACCTCCTCCACAAATCGACACGGACTACGTGGCTTTAAAAGCCACTGATTCCCTTCGTCGATCAGCTATGCCTTCTCCCATCTCCTTTCCTCCTCTTCCTTAAGCTTTTCTAGCAGTCGTCCAACCAACCATCCTACTGTCCTACACCGTCTGTCGTTTTGCGTTGATCGTCTTTGCCTTCCAATGTCGTCGATCGTCTTGCGTCGTCTGCCTTTGCTGTCCAGTGCCTTCTCCAGTTCTCCTCAAGCTTCTCTTACGCCATCCACCCTTCTCTCTGTCGATCTATCCTTGTCTTCTAGATTTCTCCATGAGTGGGTCGCTCTGCTGCAGCCTGTAATCAAGTTCGTCCCTATGTCCTTCCCTTTTTTTTTACTTTTAAAGTCTGTTGACTGTTGACATGTGTGATATGTCTTGATCCCTTTTTTTTTTCTTTTAAAGCTTGTGAGTTGTGACGACATGAGAGATCCAGGCTTATATATGTTTTTTTTTGTTTTTGGGTCCTTTCTTGTAAAAGAGGTTTTACTGCCTTCCAACAAAATGGAAATACATATGAAGTATAATATAGTAGTTAATAGTTTCAAAAGGCTTAATGATGAAAGCTTCTGTCCTATCTTGTCTAGTTTTCCAACAAATTGGAAATACATCTGAAGTATAATATAGTAGTTAATAGTTTCATAAGGCTTAATGATGAAAGGTTTCGTCCTATCATGTTGAGGCTTATGTCTGTAACCATCATTTTCTCTCCCTTTTTTTTAGTCTTTGTTATGTAGTAGATCTTTTCTTTTATTTAAGAAATTTTCATATTTAATTTGTAATTAATTAAAAAATAAAGATTTAGCCTAATAATATTTTAATTCATCACATAGACGATAGATCTAACATAATGATTTTATAAAATGGGTAATTTTTTATAATTTTTTAGGATTTAACATAATGGTTTAAGTATTATTTAGCTAATGTAGCATAATGATTTAGCCTAAACATTGATTAAGTATTTTTATGTATTATTTATACTTTAGGATATTTCTGTTTGGTCCATCTACTGTATTTTAATGTGATACATATTGAAGAATTTAATCTAAGTAATTTAAGATGTAGATTATTACTTATTTTAGTTTATCCAAGAGTTTCAAATTAAAATTTAAAGTTTTTTGATCATTTTTATGGATTTCTATAAATTTACCGCGTTTCCACCAATATTTCCATCGATGTCTGACACGTTTTCTATTTTTGTCGAATCGAAGTTCGACACGAAACCGACGTTTAATTCTATGTCTGTATCCACCATTGGAATCGTCAAACCTAGGCATGGAAACCATGGACTTGTGTGCACCTACAGGATAAAATGGGCAACCCCAAGAGAATGGATTGAGTGTGTGTGTGTGTGTGTGTGTGTGTGTAATTTCAACCTTGTTTGATATCTATGAACAAATGTAAATGGATATGCATATGCATTTGTACATGGACAAGTTTCAGATGAGGACTCCAATTTTCATTATAATAACTGTGTCATAATTTGTTACTAATTGCTGAAAATTTTGTTGTGATTTATTTCAATTATTAGTTTTGGTATTTACCTATATAAACTACTATAATATTTTCAATAATCTGTAGACAAATTTTAGCGTGTTCACTGAAAAATATACACTGACCATATTTTAATTATAATGAAACCTGGCTTCTTCAGATGTTTCATTCTTGGTAAAATTTAAGAATTTGCTAAGGAAATGCAAAGTTTCCCCAACCTATGACCAATAACAACAACAGTAGTTTCTAAGTTCCCATTCCCATGTCGATTCCCCTATCTATATCCATTCCTGTACCCATTCTGATATCCAAACAGATTCTTCTTCTTCCACCACTGTTCAACTTTACTTTCCTTTTGCAATAGTGTTCTTTTTGGATATTGGATTCGTGACTAATATTTGGCTGTATTGATGTCGACCTTCTAGTTAGCATTGTTCCCATCTTTCATGTTGCTTTAGAGCAAAAGGTGAAGAAAAGAAGGTGAGTAGTTTATAAACTTCTGTTCAATGTCGATTAGCATGTGCGAATCCAATGTTTCGTGTTTTTTTTCTTCTTCTAGTTTCTTTTTCTTTTTTTTGAACTAGATAATATTGTGCATTTGATCGAGTGCAAAATTACCTTGCTTAATTACTTTCGGTTAGTGACTTCACATATGATTGGATTTCCTTTGTTTGGTATCAAGAAGAAATTAAGAAACATCAATCGATGCAAGTGGACAATTTGTTTCCCGTCAATGTTGTTATTTGATCAATGAAGTAAAATAAATTGTAAATGGTTGCTTGAAAAATATATCTATTTTTTATTATTTGGGTTGACCTTTGATTGTTAGAATCTTATTACTCTACATGATATAGTGGGAAGGTGTTGCATTCCTGTTTCTATGTCATTAGACATTTCTATGTTTACCCCTGTGTGCGTATAAAAGTGCTTGAATGGTCAAGACTCAAAATATATCTATTTTTTATTATTTTAGCTAACCTTTGATTGTTAGAATTTCATTACTCTGATGTAATGGGAAGGTGTGGTATCTCTGTTTCTGTATCATTAGGCATTTCTACGTCCGACTCAGTGTGCTTGTTGTTGTCCAATTATATGCATCGTAGGCTCATCGTTGTCTTATAAATCTTGTATCCCCATGTCAAGTGGAATCATCAAGCCTTGGCATGGAAACCATGTGCTCGTGTGTAGCTATAGCATAACAGAGTTTGCATTTAATTTCAACCTTGTTTGATATTTATTAACAAATATAAATGAATGTGCATATGCATTTGTTCTTGGGACAAGTTTTCAGATGAGGACTCTGATTCTTGTGCTAAATAAGGAGATGTCAATACAATGTTTTCATTACTATTGTTTATTTATTTATGCTTTTAAAATTTGACAATTAACTGAGTACCATCTCATTACTGTTTTGGTATCTAAAAATAAGAAAGAAAGATGACATGAAAAACAAAAGATGAGACTGAGAAGGTGTTGATTAAATTGAAGTTTCAGTAAACTTTTATTGATTAGGAAGGTGTTTTTTTCCCTCAATTATTAAAAAGTAGACTCCAAGTATTTGATATTATTTCTTTACAAAATCCTTGATTTTTATTTTTATTTTAATATTCAATTATCATTGTACTTACATAATTACACTTATTTCAATTTGAACTAAGTTTAGTTTCAATTTAACTTATGATCTTATTTCCTATCTTTGGTCTGCAAAGACATAGGATCTCGTTATTCTAAGGTAACTTTCGTTTTTAAGTTATATTTGTTTTCTACTAGATTACAAAGTAATCTTTTTCATAATCTTTTTCATAATTTTTATAATCTTTTTTATAACTTATATTAATCTGTTTATTTCTACATAGTAATCTTTTTTATAGCGTAAATTTCTTGATGATTACATTTTTATCATCCGAAATCAAATATTTTGATGTTGTGGTTGCTTTAGTTGTTTGATTATTACTTTTTCTGCAACATGTGTGATGTAAATGCTCATCGTCACTTAGCTGGTTAGTGTTGTCATTGATGATGCTATGTCCAATTTTAGTAGATTGATTGTTATCTTCAAAACTCTGATAAAAATTTCATATAAATACATGTACAACAATTTCTTATGTCGTTTTTCATATAGGTGGTAAGATTGATATCGATTGTATCTTTAATTTCCATTTTAATTCCATTTATGTTCTCATTTTCTTCATTGTTGATCTCGATTGTTAATCTTCCGAAACATTTACGTATAGACTATCTCATAATTAATTAATGTCAAATGATTTGTAGTAGTTACTTGTAAACTGTATTATAATTAATTTATGTATCCATCCCAGATCTTATATCTCTTTCCTTACAGTTGTAATATCAATGAATTTTCACTTCAAAGTATGTTTCATTTAATGTTATTTTTATCTTCTTATTCGCAACTTTTGCCAACTTAAATATATCGTTGGTTGTTTTTTGTTTTGTAGGTGTTCAATATTATTGATCTTCTAAAACATCTATATATACACTAAGTCATAATTAGTTAATGTCAAATGACATATATCAACTACTTGTAAATTGTATTATAATTAATTTATGTATCTATCCCAAATCTTCTATCTTTTTCCTTACGGTTGTAATATAAATGAATTTTTGATTCAAAGTATCTGTCATTTAATATTATTCATATCTTCTTATTCATGACTTTGGCAACTTAAATGTATCATTGGTTGATTTTTTTTGTAGTTGTGCATTGTTGTCTAATTTCACTATGTGAAAATAGCTCCTTTTTGACACATTTTAAGGTTAACTTTGTTCAAATCTTATGATTTTTGTATTAATGAATTCTATTCGCAAAGTGTAAATTATTTAATATCGTTTGCATCTTCTTATTTATGAGTTTGGCAAATTTAGATCTATGATTAATTAATTCAGGTTCTCTTAAAATATACGATGGTGATTAATTTTTCACCTACAATATTGTTGATTCCATCATTCCATATCTTAATGATTTCAAATGTTCCCTGATTCATTTTCCACTAATATTTGTACCAAATAATCCTTTTTTCCTTGAAGCCCATGGGCATATATTACGATTAAGGTAATTGTATTCATAAATTATTTGTTGATTTACATATGTTTTTTTATATTTATTTCCAATACCTTTTTTAGCTTTGAATTTTTAATAATAGTTGTACTTCTATAGTGTTACTTTCACAAATGCTTCACATAATAGTTATGATATAATAATGATGAAAATGTTATATAAAGAGAAACATATGAATGACATACTACTTGTCATTGCTTAATAATGTAACTAGATGAGTGGTAATGATGCACAAAAAAGTAAGAGAAGCAATGTTTATAAAAGTTAATACAGTGAGATGGAAAGGAATAAAACAAAAGATGGGATTATAAAACAACAAGAAAAATGTCGTCTCAGGAAAAGAAGCGTGAGAAGTAGAAGTTCTATTGGAGAAAGTGGTTGTTCTGTCTCCATTGCACATTATGATCTTAGTTGCACAGGCTCTAATGATTCATGTCTAATTATTTTAAGTATATTCTTTCCCATGATATTGTAAAATAAAATTATTTGAATAACATTTGTTTTCCTTTATAGGCTCCATTGAAACTATATATCATGGTAATGGAAATTCACATGATATTCTAGTACAAGATCACATGATGTCTACTAAATTTAGCAATATTTGAAAGTCAAATAAGACTCAAATATCAAAAAGTACGACCTTAAAGACTTTCACATTATATTCTTAGACACCAAATAAATTTTTCTTCTTCTTTTTTATGTGCCAAGAATCTTTGAGAGACATGGCATTTTATCTTTGAGAGAGATGGCATTTTGGTCTCCTATCACATGTTTGCTCTGAATGTGGGGTAATTGTATGATTTTTGGAATTAATTGAATGATTAAACAAAGTTACTCTTAAATTTATAATATGTTGTTTAAATAGAAAAGTTAAACTTCTCTACCTCCGTGATACTCCTCTTTTGCCACACAGATGGTAAGATTCTTGTAGTTTTTTTCCTCGTACCTAATTTATCTTGAACTGTGATTTATTTTGTTCATTCCTCTTTTTGTGTATTTTGTCATTCTTAAGTTTTTGTAAATATGCATTTTTTTTCTTCCAGATTTAATTTATGTCTTTTTTGATTGGTCATAATTTCTTGAATAGTTACTAACCTAGTTAATAATTCAGAAAGTTGAAGTGTGGTAAACCTAAGAGTTGTGGTAACCAAATCAAAATTTATCAACAAGTTATTAAGAATAGTTGTCACTTATAATTTTTTTGAATTGAGTGTTCCATCTATTGTTTAGTTTTTAGTCATGACAATCATTTTGTTAACGTGTTGCATAATACTTTGTCTCTCTTGTATTTTACAAAAAATATACTTTTGAAGGAGAAGTTGGATATTTATTTCAGTAATTTTATCATACTTTTTCTTCAAAATATTTCATAAGCTGTGTGAAGTATCATATGAATTCAAAAAATTTTATTAAGTTTTCCTCTATAAACATCAACATGAAGCTTTTTGCTTTTTTATTATCAGATTATTATTTTTCTTATTTTTTAATTTCCGCATTAGCAGCGTTACTATCAATTTCCAGAGAAACAACCAACCTCAACAATTGATTGCTATATATAAGGGCATATTTGATTTTCCTATACAACATTTCATATTTCACTCCTTTCAACTTTTCAATCTTTACTAGTTCAAGGGTAATCAATTTGTTAGCAAACATATATGTAAATTTATAATAAAATTTAATGTTCTCAATTTAAAATCTGCCCAATAATATCTTAGCTTGCAACAAATAAATTTTCAATTTCGTGCATAAAAAAAACAAATATCAAAAATTCCAATTATTTGATTCATGTGCTTACAAATCGAGTAAAAATTCATTTCTATTTAAAATGATAACTAGCAAAATTGATTACAATAATTCATTGTTTATTGATTACTAATTCATACACTTGCTGTCTTAATGATTAATCTACACATGCATGCAATAATCACTATATTAATCTTATAATTAAATGAAATAATAAAATTAAAGCCAACCTTAACCTCCAACGATCAAAATAAAAGAGGAAAGGATTTGTGTAGATTGACGGTCAAGTGGATCGGTTGCACATAGAATCGTTGGCGACTTGTGTAGATTGGTGGTCATGAGGAAGGATTCGTGTGATTTCTAAAGTACACGGTGGATGACTGTGCAACAACAACTCATAGTTGCTCTAATACCACTTGAAGGTGCGGCAAAGCTAGTGATGCTAGCGATGACATTAAGAACTCTGACAGATAAGGTTTTAAGTGATGGTTTAGTTCTATTTTTGTTTCTATATCTCTTCAAATATCATTGATCCCCTCTATATATAAGAAGCATGTATAGATGTCTATTACTCCCTTCCATCCAAAATGCTCCTAAGATTTTCGATGTCATTACCAATAGTCGTTACACAATCATGATCTTCGTTGATTACAATCCAACACATGTAGTTGAGGAAGTGTTGGTGTTACGATTGACCTAGAGGAGTTTCTTGTGTAATCGATTTATTTTTTTTATGACATGATTTTATTCATAAGAGATCAAACATGATCCACGCATTGGATGATATGTTTCTATATATAATGTGACATGGTATTATGTACGTGATTTAGTATACAATATAACATGGTATTATGTTTATCATAGGTCATGGGTAAAAAAGTCACAAAAAATTGAAGTGGTCTCTTGTTGCTATTTTGAAATAAGGTGTCCATTATTGTCAATATCACTTATGAATGGAATTTTTTGGCCAATCACATTTGTATTTACATTTGAAAAATGAAACTTTCTATTGTAGCTTTGTGTGATTCCTCAAACATCTTCTCTTGTTTCACATCGATGGCTCATTGATCCTAATGAGAATTGCTGCAAAGGTGAGGAAATTAGGCCTCGAGCAACTAGGGTGCTTCTGAGTTGCATTGTTGGTGACAAGACGGTTGTCACGTCGTCAGCAACATCTGAAGCAGATAAGGTAAAGACAGTATGAATTTGGTGTATGCTTAGCATCATTGCTGCTGGTCATCAATTCATCCATGGACTAGTTTGACTGCAGGTTGTCAGTGAGTGTAGCAAGACTGAGCAGTGGCTAAGGGAAAAGAAGCAATTTCAGATTCATTATTCAAGAATTCTGATCTGGTGTTATGGTTCAGTGAAATCAAGAAGAAAATGGAGGCATTAAAGCTCTATTCCCATCCTATGAAATATGGTAGTCTTGAACTTTTTGATCTAAATTAACACGTTAACTATCACACTTCTTTCATTTGATTTTAGCATGTATAATTCAGGACATGTCAGCATATAGTGTGAGATAAAACTTCACCATCCAGAACCGACGGTTGTGGGGAGGAAAAAATTACTTCATTTATTTTAGTTTGTACAGAGAAAAGTTAAATCGTTGTCATCACTCTTAAGTATTTCTCAGACTTGTCAATGTCCAACAGTAATGCAATTAGTCTTTGGAAGAACCGCTTCATGAGCTTAGAATTATTCGTAAGAGTTTTATAGTTCTGCTATCTAATAGATATTTGCAATTTGATGTCCCGTCAAATTTAACAAATCTTGAAACATATGATCTTCAATAGATTTTTTTTTTTTTTGTATTTTAGTATGTTCTTGGAATTCATTTATCTGTATCAGTTTTTGAAACCGTTTGTACTTTCTCTTGTAACTCTATGTCATTCGAAATTTAAGCTCATTTATTAAGTTTACTCTAGCCTGTATTATTTGGGTCATTGTACCACATCTTAGTTCTTGCACCAGCTCTATGAAGTCAAACTATGGAATTTTTTGTATTAAATCAATTCTATGAGTAGAATGGAGGAGAAAGAAAACAAGATATTGTGCAAAGTGTGAAAAAATAAATAAATAAAACAACAGAACAAAGCAGTTCGAAATTGATTATCATGGTACTAGAATATGTAGTAATGCAAAAAAAAATATTGTACATTTAATTGTATTAAATTGGAATGTTGGATATTGAGGAATAAATTACTTCATTTATTTTTTTTAGTTTTAGCTATATTTATACTACTTGATTAAAAAAACCCAACACAACGTAATACTTGATCAATTTTCATTATATGGGGTCCGACTGCCACAAATATGGTTTGACCTTTACACTCATCGTGTAGGGTCATTCCATGGTTTAGAATCGAAGAGGAGTTAAATCTCCCAACAATACCATTTTTTAAGAATGGAAATCAACAAAAAAGACAGATCAATCTGTTGCATATGATCATGATTCAACAGTTTGATTTTCAAGCAACATTATTAATACATAAATGGAAGTAGAAATTGATCACCATGTGGTTGGTTCATAAAAAACCATGTGCCATTGTACCTTACAAAACTATTGGCATGATTGAATGGCTAACAATGAATTACAATATTTATGTATTCTTTGTGGTTCCCGTCGGCCCAACCAACCTGTGATTCAAAGTCATCTACATGAGAGATTACCTTGTCCATCTAATAATAGTTGTCTTACTCATCTACACGAGAGATTACCTTGTCCACCTATGTATTGTTATCTTATCCCATCTTCTATTCACTTGTATATGTGGTTTCTTTACGCTCAGTGGTCTTTCTCATTGTGATATGCAACAATTGGTCAATCTTGCATAAAATCGATATCTTATCTAGTATTTTTGTAAATTAATCTCTAGACATTTTCCAACCACGTCCATTGGAGAGGCCTGGAAGAAAGTGCTGGACTCTTGACCAAATCTTATTCTTATGTGCAATATTTATTTATGATACTTGAAGAAAATAAATTATAATTTACCCTTAAATCTTCGATGATTGGTGTAGCTTCAGATTCCTGTCGTTCTGTCAATCACGCGGGTGAGCACATGGCCTGCTAATGTCGAAAACCAGGACAACCATGTCATGTGACGGCCATGACCATTTAGAAGGAGTTGAACGACGACAACAATGAGCAATCGAATCGGAAAAATTATTCAGACGTTGGTAATTCACCCGCGGAGGATGGAGAAATAAACTGGTCTCTCTATTATTGCCCGATGCTTGCTGCTAATTCACATTATGCTAGTACAATGGTCAGTGTACCACGATTTGTGTTAGTTTTGCTCTTGGTGGATCGTACCATTACTCATTTGTGAATGAAGTAGGGAGGTATTTATAGGATAAATAGAGTAATAGTCGTTGAGATTAAAAATAAAAAAAAATAAAAAAATAATGCAATGGCTAAATAACCATTGAAAACGACTACATTATTTAGTATCAACGGCTTTATTGTCGTTACAGAATGGTGCGTCGCTTGGTGTGTCAGAGGTGTACCTGGTATGCACGTTCTATATTTTTTTAAATTTTTTACTGACAGGTCGACCCGTCTTGGTCTGGCCTAGACTGATTTCACGGGTTAAATTGGATCGAGTAAACGGACCTTCGTGGACCTAAACCTTGGGTCTCACACCACTCACGATCCACAACAGGCCTCATTCGGTCCGACCTGTAGAAAATTTTTGAAGACCCAGACAGGACCGGACGGTCTAGGACCCGATCCGATTTCCAGCTCTACACATGACTCCATTGATGTTGAAAACCAGGACATCCACGAGACTATGGCAGGCATTGTCGGCAGACCATTTAGAAAAAGTTGAATGAAGACGAAAGTGAACATATCGAATCGAAGAAATTATTCAGATGTTGGTAATTCATTCCCGAAGGATGGAGAAACAAAGTGTTCTCTCTATTATTGCCCGATGTTTGCTACCTGCTAATTCTAGTACAAATGCTAGAGTACCACGTCCGCTACCAACCAAAACTGACCCATTGAGGAAGACAAGTGCCCTCGGTGCAACGGAATATGTCAAAATAGAAATTTTGTTTTTTACCCTTTTTTTTTTTTTTTTAAGATGAAAAGGATGGGAGGAATTAAGAGGGTGACAACGAGGATACATATAAAATATATGCTTCTGCGCCCGCCATCGCTGATGAACACGGCTTTGACCATCAAAACCAAAGAAAGGAGAACATGATTGAAAGAAGAACATGTTCCCGTCCTATAAAGTGTATGACATAAGAAAGGAGTATTAATTGCATTTTTCTCATTCCGAATCTTGGGAAGATCAATGATTTTGAGTGGATAAGAACTTCTAGATATTGGTTTCATAGATAAATGGTTCTTAATTTCGTTTTTTCGTACTTTCGCTGTATATTTCATTACTGACAAAGATGAATACATTAAAAAAAAAACAAGTATATGAACGAACCCATTCTATATAAAATGAGCTCTTTTTGCAATTTTAAAATTTATCTGTCATATAAAAATTCCAATCATTATATTTGATGCTATTGTCTGATTAAAGTCTTCTTAATCGGTTTTTAGTTTGAATATGGAATTGTAAATTTTGAAATATTGTTTGTATAATGCTACAAATGTTGCCGAAAAACTTTCTTTATGTTGGCTTTGTGATCTCAAGTATGTTTACTCGAGTAAAAAAGAAGAACCCTTGGATCATTCGATCTATAAAATAGCTTGTTTACTGTCAAATATTAAAAATGATACCTACTTTTCAAAAAGTACACGTGTACTTAATTTCGACCACACAGAATCTAAGTGGCTCCAATGAAGATTATATTCAAAGATCAAACAAATGTAGAGTCAGATTTGTAACATGGAAAGGAAAACAACGAAAAAACAAGACAAATTTCTTATACACATGGCTCTCTATCAATGTTGATGATGATAGTTTGTTGAAAAACAGCACAACCATGAGAGGCATTGTCAGCACAACCATGTCCTCGGTGCATCATACCGTTACCTCCCCAAACAGATTTGTTGAACGAAGACCATTTGGAAAAAAGTTGAACGAAGACGAGAAAGAACTTTATCGAATTGAAGGAATTATTCAGACGTTGGTAATTCACCCGCGGAGTGTGGAGAAACAACCCGGTCTCTACATTATTGCCCGATGTTTGTTGCAAATGCACGTAACGCCACTACAATTGTTTACAGAACCATGACTTGTGCAACTTTTGTCCTCGGTGCATCATACCGTTACCTCCCTAAACAGATTTTTTTAAGGAAGACAAATGCACCACCTTGAGCTTTTCTGGACTTACTATTGCTTCTCTTCACTTCTGTCTTTCTTGCTGCAACCAAGAAGAGGTGTGGAGGTTGTGTTTGGTGGTGGTGCAGTCGTTGTTGTTGGGTGTTTGGCCTTTCAAATGGCTGCCCTGCAACTTGGAGGATCTCTGCTCGGTGCTTTCCTTAAAGGGTTGTTTGAAAAAGTTGGTTCCGAAGCAATCGAAGAGATGGGAGACATCTTTCGCTCGAAGGATGATCTCCGCAAGCTCCGTATGACCCTCGGGAAGATCAAGAGCTTGCTCGCTGATGCGGAGAGACGGGTAGAAAAAAATCACGATAACTACTTGAAGAAATGGATTGAGGACCTCAGAGATGCTGCTTATGATGCGGATGATGTGCTTGACGAGCTTCAATATGAGCAGCTCAGGCGGGAGGTGGAGGAGGGTCACGATCTGGTGAACGCAATTATTTCTTTTTTCTCTAACTGTTACTTTGATTTTGTGGTTGCTTGCAAGATTCGTCGGTTACAGAAGAGATTGGATGTTATTTTGGGTTTGGCTGGTGATTATCATTTGGAGAAATTATCCACTAGGATGAAGCCACTTCAGTTCGATACAGCAAGCAGAGAGACAAGTTCCTTGCTCGATGATGAACCTGTGATGGGCAGAGACGTTGTGAAAGATCGTGTGATCAACTTGCTCCAGTCTGCACCTGAAGATCGTGTGGTTGAAGTCGTTCCCATGATTGGAATCGGAGGGGTTGGTAAGACTACTCTGGCTCAGCTTGTCTTTAATGATGAAGTTATTAAGAATCATTTTCAGTTGATGATGTGGGTCTGTGTCTCTGATGACTTCAATACGAAAAGGCTCACTTCTGAAATCATAGAATCTGCCTCTTCCCAACGATGTGGCAACGAGAATCTGGATGTGCTTCAGAACAGACTTAAGGATGAATTGACTGGGAAAAGGTTCTTGCTGGTGTTAGATGATGTATGGAATGAGGAAAACGGGAAATGGGATTCTCTCAAAAAGCCTTTCAGATTTGGAGAAAAGGGGAGCAAAATTTTGGTAACCACCAGGAGCAAGAAGGTTGCTGGGATAATGTCTACGACAGAACCAGTTCTATTGGAAGGATTGTCAGATGAACATTTCTGGCCTTTGTTTGAAAGATTTGCATTTGCTGGATCAGACTCAGGCAGGCATCAAAATCTAGAAGAGATCGGTAGACAAATTGCTAAGAAGCTGAAAGGTTCTCCATTAGCTGCGAAGACAGTTGGACGGCTATTAAGTTCGGATTTCAGCATTACACATTGGAGGGACATCCTCGAAAGTGAAATATGGCAGTTACCACAAGAGAATAGTGATATAATGCCTGCTTTAAGATTGAGTTATGAGCATCTACCAGAATATGTGAAACCATGTTTTGCGTTTTGCTCCTTGTTCCCAAAAGATTTTGCTTTTGACAGAAAATAATTGGTTAAAATGTGGATTGCACATGATTATATTCAGCCTCAAGAAAATAAGTTATTGGAGGATACAGGGTCTGAGTATGTGGATGGTTTGTTGAGCAGGTCTATGTTTCAATATTGTCCAGGCGGATTTAGTAGTAGTCATGATTTGCTTGTGATGCATGATCTGATACATGACTTGGCACAGATGATTTCCAAAGATGAATATCATTGTGTGAAAAATGACGCTGACCTAAAGAAAATCTGTAGAACTAGAACCATTCGTCATCTATGTATATTTTGTGATAGTGTGGCATTGTCTGAAGTGAAGGAATTACAAAAATTCACAAATATGCGCACCCTTCTCTTATTTTCCAGTGGCAGATCGACGCAAAGCTTGAATAACCGAGGGCCCCCTTCGGGTTGTGCTTTAGAAGATATATATTTGGAAGCAAAACCATTACGTTTATTAGATATAAGTTGCTTTCTGAACGGGGATATTCCACGCCGTATTGGCGAATTGAAGCATCTCCGATACTTGAATGTTGATAACACAATTATCAGAAGAAGGCTTCATGAATCCATTTTCAGGCTCTACAATCTACAAGTACTACGGTGTAATCTTGAGTTTCAATATTTTAAGGGTACTGAAATCAGCAAGCTTCTCAACTTGAGACACTGCTATGGGGATAGGTACAAGCGTATCGGCATAATGGCGCACGTGGGTATTGGGAAGTTACGCATGCTTCAGGAATTGAATTGCAAAGTCTCAGATAAGATCGATGGTAACATAAAAGAGTTGGGGGGCATGGACGAGCTTCGAGAATTGAAAATCGAGGGTCTTGAGAACGTCGCAAGCAAGGAAGACGCAATCGGAGCTAGCTTGACTTCCAAACAGTACCTGGATGAGTTGGAGTTAGTGTGGACCAGAAGAGGTGGTGATGGCTCTTCGTCAAGCAATAATGACGAAGACATACTCGATGGCTTGCCGCCTCCAAGGAGAATTAGAGTTTTGAAAATAGTTAATTATGATGGTGTCAGAAGTCCAAGCTGGATGAAAGATGATATATTTGTCCCATATATTGGAAATCTTTCTTTGCGTGGTTGCGAAAAGTGGGAGGTTCTACCTCCGCTTGGATTTCAGTACCGCTTGTAAGTGGCTTTTGGATCAAGGGTCTTCCAAGGTGTATTGGCCAATTGAAGCATCTCCGATTCTTGAATTTTGATGACACACACATCAGATGGCTTCCTAAATCCATTTTCAGTCTCTACAATCTACAAGTACTACGGTGTAAGCCTGCATTTCAATATTTTAAGGGTACTGAAATCAGCAAGCTTCTCAACTTGAGACACTGCTATGGGGATAGTTACAAGCGTATCGGCATAATGCTGCACGTGGGTATTGGGAAGTTAAGCATGCTTCAGGAATTGAATTGCAAAGTCTCAGATAAGATCGATGGTAACATAAAAGAGTTGGGGGGCATGAAGCAGCTTCGAGAATTGAAAATCGAGGGTCTTGAGAACGTCGCAAGCAAGGAAGACGCAATCGGAGCTAGCTTGACTTCCAAACAGTACCTGGATGAGTTGGAGTTAGTGTGGACCAGAAGAGGTGGTGATGGCTCTTCGTCAAGCAATAATGACGAAGACATACTCGATGGCTTGCAGCCTCCAAGGAGAATTAGAGTTTTGAAAATAGTTAATTATGATGGTGTCAGAAGTCCAAGCTGGATGAAAGATGATATATTTGTCCCATATATTGAACATCTTTCTTTGCATGGTTGCGAAAAGTGGGAGACATGGGAGACTGTGAGGAATGGGGCAAAATTATTCCCACATCTGCGCACTCTTGAAATAAGGAGTTGCCCAAAACTGAGGGAGATACCATTCCAGCTCCCTCCTGCCCTGTCAGAATTCACATTAATTGATTGTCCAATGCTGATGCCACCAGAAGTCGACAGTTTTATATTGCCTCCAACACTCACAAGGCTGACCCTTAAATCCTGTGGGGACTTTGGGCACGCGTTGCGCTCCACGCATCTGGAAAACCTGAACCTTCTGAAGGATTTGTCAATCAACAACTGCCCCAATCTAGTTGGGCCTCTCCCTCCTACAGATGCGGCATTGAAAGGACTTG
>JAMKQA010015055.1:0-41150 GCA_024699735.1 Posidonia australis
TGGAGCCTAATGCTCGATCAGGCATCGAGATGCCCTGGAAGGGCATCCCTAGCTGTCGTCGACGGTGGAGTTCCGTTGCCGGCGACTGTCGATTCTTTTTCCTTTAAAAAAAATTAAAAAATAAGTTTTCTTTGAATAAACTTCTGTACTTTTCATTCCTTACATTTAGGTCCTTATTTTCTTGCAAATAGGTCCTTTTTCTTACATTTAGGTCCCTACATATATTCTTAAATCATTTAAATAATATTTGCTTTAAAATATTACTGAGGAACGCTTGTAAGTTCTTAATAATGTTTTCCAGGCTTAAAAATTTGACAAAAATCCCTAGAGTTTCTTTTCATGCATTTAAATACAGAAATTCTGCATTTAAGACCCTAAACTTTATTGAAATTGTTTTGAATGCATATTTTTCTATCAAAGTTGCAAGTTAAACCCTGAGAATTCAAATATTTGCTCAAATGTGACCTGAATTGCCTTTTAGCCTCTGAATTTTACTAATTTCTCCCTGAATGCATGTTTTCTAGCGTAAATTTGCATGTCAGTCCCTGAAACTTTCTGTTTTTAAACATGGACTCTTTTTCTTGCACATTTAACTTTGAATGTCTGCAGAATTGCATTAAATACAAATTTTAAGGGCAAAATTGCATTTTGACCCCTAGAAATCTTGAATGTGACCAAAAATGCACAATTTTGCACATTTGACCCTAGATTTCTTCAAAATTACACACAATGTGTTTTTCTATGTATTTTTGATGATTTAACCTTAGAATTTCAGTTTTCATTCAGAATTTGGGAATTTTGCACAGCCTAGAAATTACACTTTTTACTCTCACATGCATTTTGTGCATTTTGTTACTATTTTTCGTGCATATTTTCTCGTGTTTTCTTTCTTACATCGTGCACGCATTTCTAACTTGTTTCAAGCTTGGTTTTTCCATCTTTTCTCGGATTTCTTCCAAATTTCGCGGTTTTGACTTGATTTGGCTTTCCATTGCCCGAGGGCGTATATTAACAAGCTTAATAATGCCGACATTGTCCAAAATGAGGATTATTTTCCCTAATTTGATTTTCTTGAATTTCTTCAAGTTTCCTCTAATTTGCGTGACGCTTTCCGAGAGTTTCTCGATTTTCATGATTTTCCTCATCGCTCACGGGTGTACAGTGAAGTGGCATTATCGATGCCTACATTTGTCCCTTGGATTATCATTTTTTCCTTTTCTCCTTCATTTCTTTGATTTGACATGTTTTCCTAATCATCTTTAGCATTTGCACTCAGGATAGGCAAGCATACACACAAATTGACCATTGGCAAGTAGGAAACCTAGAAAGATCGAGTTTCTCGAGCGCATGGGGGTGTCTAACCCCTTCTCAATGCTTAACAAGAATCCTTACCCTTTCTCTGGTCCGCATTGATTTGTGCACTACATCCATTAGGCACGGAGCATGTATATGTTTTCTTCGCCTTGATTTCTTTTAGATTTTTTCCTTTGTGATTGGTTTTCCTCGTCTTTCCATTAAAAGACTAGGTGGCGACTCCTTTCCTTATCCTTTCTTATTATTCCTTGGTGTTTCTGAGTCTAGTCTTCTTCTCCATATTCACCTTCTTCGTTGTGACTGTATCAGGACTCCTCGTGTGCTTCCACGCACCGTAGAAGAACCGTGTAGGGTTCCACTGGCATGGTCACAGAAACTGGCGACTCTGTTGGGGATAACTAGATTCTAGCTTTCGTTTTGGCTTTTTTACTTGTCTTTGGTCTATTTACTTGGTGCTTGTTTGTTTGCTCTGTTTGCTTGTACATATTTGACTAACACATGCCTTTTTGTGCCTTCTTACACTATTGCTATGCCACCGCACATGCACATGACCTAATTCATGCTTTTTTTGTCGATACTTGCTTTTATTCACCTACTTGTGAGCACTACACCATCACATGCTATGTTTATGCCTTTTGCTTGTTGGTTGACTTTTTAGATGCCATGATTGTGTGTTTTCTTCCCTTTTTTTGTATTTACCATGATTAGGAGAGTAGAGACATGTTTGCCTCCCTATCACATGGTTTGGTATTAAGGATGATTGGTATGTGATCTGATACCACCCTTGCCTTACCAACACAAAGGGAGTTAGGGTACTAAGAGGACCAACTTCACCATAGTTGGTGTAGATTGAAAAATAGACCAGGTATATAAACAATTATTAGGAGAGAAGTCAATCAAAAGATTAGAATCAATAAATTCATTGAAACTTGCCATCAGAGCAGAGATATCAGATTTAAAAGAATGTTCATGAGAAAAATGAACAATATTAAATCTCCCCCAAGGACTCAATTATCATTAACAGTTCTACTTAGATTTTCCAATTCCGATAAAAATGCAAATTTTTGTTTGGGATCACAAGACTCATATACACTAGTAAGCCACTAGATTAGATCATCTCCATGGGACCTAAATTTAATGGATAGACTGTAAGTTGCTTGTAAAAAGGTTAGTGATTCAAAATAATTTTCATTTCATTCTATAAGGATATCACCCGAGGCCCCAGGAGAAGGAAGGTAAAACCATTTAGATATTCTATTCCCTCCCAAGAATCTAAGTATCTCAACAGTAAAATATTCCTTTTTTATCTTACTAATAATGATAATATCACATTTGTTCATCCTAATCAGATTTTTCACTGCACTTTTTTTCCCACTGTTTCCTAAGCCTCTAATATTCCATGCAACAAAAATCATTAGGGTGAAGAAGACAAACATAGAAATGCAAAGTTCTCTACAAAAGAAATGTTATTATCTAAATTAATAGGGGATAAACCCTGATTAGCTCTGACCTCATTAAAAAATTGCTTAGTTTTTGATAAAGATTCCAAATTAATGCCAATATTATTGTAAAAAGACTGAAAGTGTTCATAAGAATCCCAAATAAGGGCATCATTGAGTAAATTACTACTAATCAAATTTCCAGAATTACAGGTAAAAGAATCAGAACTTTCAAAATTGACAGAAACAGATGGAGTGCATTCATCAATAAGCTTAATAGGTGAAGAATGCGATATACCTGGAGCGTGAATTGGTGTTGCTAGCTGAGAGGATTCCCCAACACCAATGTTTAGGTTATCTTTCTCCAGGTAATCAAAGACAGCTAGAACTTTTTTGAATTTAGACAGTGTAATGTTCCTGGTAGAAATCTCTGCTTCCACAAATTTTGCAGTGTCCGAAACACCCACACTTTCAACAGAAACAAGTTTGGAAGATGATGCAAGAACTAGCCTAGAAGAAGGTGAGGAGGGTTGGATTTTGCCAGAATCAGAGCTGATAGGGATAGGGAGAATCCCAGCAGAAGTAGTGGCAGTCTGATTGTGAGGAGGTAAGATAACTAAATTAGTCATATAGACATATTTAGGAGGTGGTCATACTATACACTTTGACGTAGGTGTTTATATTTAATGTGATAGTACATATTTTTTTAATAAATAGATAACAAAAAACATAATCATATAGACATATTTATTAGATATTTATAACACCAAAATGAATCTATAACATTAAGATAGAGCTATACACTAGTGTATGAAGGGTCAACATCATTAGAGCTGTAAACATTTATTAGTTGTATATGAAGGATCAATCACTATTAAATTGCTATCCTATGATTGTAAAGTGTATAGTATGACCCTATTTGGAATCTTCTAAATGTAAAAGTGAGATTCTGAGTTTTTTTTTTAGAAGTTGGTTTTTGAAATTTTTTGTAAAAGTTAAATTCTAAGATACTTATAAAAATCTTGTTTGACAAATAAAGATTCATTGTTAAAAGTTAGATTCTACTAATAATAAAATTATATATATACCTCTTTTCTACCAACATTCCATTGCTCCTATTCTCACCTCTTCTTCTTCTTCTACTATTACTACTAATATCCTTAATCATATCATCAGCAATAGGAAGTCTACATTCACTCATTGACCTTACAGCAAGAATAGACTCCTCCACGTCCACAGTATGCAGTGTCATCTCACAACTCCTCTTGACAACCTAATCCTTGAGATTTAGTAGATCGGGCACAGTATTTTGGACATGCTGTTGGACAAAGAAGAGTCCAACAGACGACTCATTTGTCAAATACTTGATCACCTCCTCTCAGCTCTGATTCACATTCATGAAGTTGTTGATGATGGTCAAGCCCTACATCTTGCGCTTGGGTGGAGAGAGGGGGAGGAGTTGCCACTCAGCACGAAGGGGTGGGGAATGTGAAGTGGAGAAGAGTACAACAAGAGAGAGTTGCTATGCCTTCCCCATTGTTAGAGGCTCAGATCAGCGATTCATTGGCTTACGATTTGGAGGTGGTGGCCTGCTCGTGCCTGGTCCGCATTGGCCTTGGCTCAAGGGTTCCTTTTTTTTACAACTACTACAACCATCACCACCACGAGTTCTTCTTATTCTTCCTCCTCTTCCTCTACCTTTTCTTCTGCTTTTTCTCAATGCTTTGCCTTTCCTTTTCTCACCCCTCGTCTCATCCCTCACTCCTTCATTGCCTTGTCTCAGCCCAAGTAGCCCCACTCCGTTGATCGTGCACCTCTCACCTCCGATCCACCATAGATGTCGTTCGCTAGTAGTAACAACGTTGGCGTGCCTTCGAACGAGATCTCCTCTATCGCCAGGGTTCGATGCACTAGGGGTCTATTTGTTTCCTTCTAGAGGGAGTCCCTTTCCTTCTAGGGGGAGTCCTTCTAAGATGAGATGTCCTCTCGTTGTCGTTGTTGCCGTCGCAAGAGATGATCAGAGGAGTCGGTTGAAGAAAATGGAATATAGATGAGAGGAGTCATTTTTTTTTAAATTTAGAATGATGGCAAGTTTGTAAATATTAATGATATTTCAAAGTAATTTATCAAAAACAATAAGACTTGTATTGTAATTACATATCTTACTTATCCAACTTCTACCAAAAGTTCCCTCAACCAGCGTCTGGGAAGCGATGAATTTACATATGGTTTTCTTTAATCAGAAGCTGTTGCTTTTGTGAAAAGTAGGAGAGTTAAACCTTGTTTAGAACTGCTTCAGTGGTTTTTCATGGTTTATCAAAAACTAACTATCCAGAAGTTATCTAAAAGCAGTTTTCAACATTATTAAAAAGAAAAAAAAGAATCACATCAACAATTTATGAAAAATCAAATGGTTAATAATTGTTGTATAGTTATGTTGACTTTGTACTAATGTACAGTCTCATTGGATTGTATTTATAAATACATAGTAAAATTTTTATTTAAATCAAACAACTATTAATCTTTGATCTAAAGGTCTTAAAATTTAATATGTTTTTTAAATTCTAGCCGTTAATTTTTAGATTAAAAAATAACAATGAATATAACTCAGATTAGGATGAAACTTTAACACATAGTAAATTATTTTATAAATTAAATAATCATATAATTAGATCTTATTGAAAATAAAAAAAAGATGTCTACTGGAAAATTCTTCGTAGGCTCCTACAAAGACTATTTTCCTGCGTTTATATTTCTTATCCTTGCAGGCACCTACAAAGTCTCATAAATATTATTATTCCTTCATTTGCTCATTTCCCTGTCTAAAGTTCACTAATTGTCGACTCGTAATCCAGATCTAATACATAAGACTCGCATCAGATTGTCCACAGTGCCACCATATGTACTCATTAAAATAAAACTAAACCAAGTCTTGTCAATCTTCAATTCCACATAACTCATCATCAATCAACAACCTACACGCACAGTTCACGACAGTATCAGCACACTTCATGAGATCTCCTTAAACATGTTTTCTCTAAGCTCACCAAACGAATTTGTCAATTAAATCAATACTTACCAACCAATCCACCAAAGCACAGGATATGGTGGAGCGACTCAGCTCTGACAGTGAAGCCCCATTGGTCAGCGAAGCCACAACGTATTGAAAACTAATAATCAAAACTACTCCTTTCGTTTCCACAGACGACCGAACCAAATCCCGAACGATAGGAGGGAGGGAGGGAGAGAGGGAGAGAGAGAGGAAGGAATGGGGAACGAGAGCTCGAGATCGAGCGGCTGCGACGCCGATCCCTCGGGGAGCAGGGACTCCTCGTCGGAGGCGTCGAGAATTACTCGGTACAGGAGGCGTCTCCGCCTCCGCCGCCGGGGGTCCAAGGCGGACTCCTTGACCAACTACCTCTCCGCAGACGATTTCGTCGGGATCGCCTGCATCGAGCTCGTCAGCGTATGGTCCTGGTCCCTCTCTTCCTTCTTTTTTTCCTCGGTTCTTCGCGAAAAGTAACTTCGATTGTTGGTGTTGCTGATGATGATGGTTCTTGTTGTTGTTTAGGCTGAGATGAAGTTCCAGGATAGGTGGCTTGCTTGCCTTGCTTTGGGGGAGAGGACGTACCGGACGCCGAAATCCGATCAGTTGAGTAGCATTATGATTTTTATTTATTTTTGCTTTTGTTTTTTTGCCTTCTTTCCTCCTAGTTTTTGGTGAAGATCAACGTTAGAATTCAGTTGTTGGAACTCGTATTGGATGGCTATGGGGTAATCCTGACACTTGAATTCTTGATTTGATCGAAATGATGAAGCAGAACAGAGAAGCCTGAGTGGAAATCTGTGAGTACGGTACCTTCTCTGCATATTTCAGGTTTTAGTTCTTTTTTAATTCTTGGGCAGTCTACTTGGCGAATTTCTGTATACTGATTTGTTGTGCGCTACTTCTTGAAATGGTTATGTTAGAATATTGGTTGTAGTTGTGATAGAAAAATGAAACTCCTCTTCCTTAGAAATTGACAAATATGACTATGCTGGTACTCTGGTAGTCATTGTAAGTCATATAATTTGAGCCATCTCTTTGCTTATTGTTTGTAAATGGTCCAAGAATTACATCTTATATTTCGTCTTGCAAGTAAAACCTCTTAAAATATGGTGAAGAAAAAGTGTCATAATTTCTTTAACATAAAAATGCCTTTCCTTTAACATAAAAATGCAAGTAAAACCTCTTAAAAATGCCTTTCTTTAACAAACGTGAGGGAGTTCCAAGGTGCGTAAGGGAGTTCCAAGATGTGTCATTGGTTTTTCAAGTGATTTGCAGTCCTCCTCCATGCTCGGTGGTGTCCCTTGACATCGAGGTTCCTTGTTGGTGGTGCTTGGGCCCATCTATGGAACTATTACGTCATAGATCGGGGCTCTGGGTTAGCTGTGCTGGTGCCCGTGGATTTCCTTAGCAGGGCGTTGCAGGTGTGTTCTACAACACCCTTTTCCCCTGTGATAGAGGTAGAGGTTTCATCGCTGGTGTTTGTTGGTCCTGAGTGGAGTTGGAGGCATGGTCTTTCGATTGGCCCTTGTCGCTTTATCGTGCTCGGGGTGGTTTCGTTCTTTGACTATGTGATGGCTCGTTGTGGGGATGGTTTGGTGCTCTGACCATGCTTGGCATGCATATCATGGAGCTGGTGGACGATGTGCTTGCTTATGTAGGGGCGTTTTGGTCTTTTCTCTTTTCGTGCCATGGGAAAGGGGAAAAACAAGTCGTCCTGGTCAAGTGGCGTCCATGTGGTCCTTTTTGAGAATGAATTCTCCATTGCAAGCGTGGTAGGTGGAGTTGGGTGGGCCTTACCCTCGGGAGCTGCTGCTGGATCCTATGTTGATGAGTTGGACCTTAGGGATGGCGTTGGTAGGCGGGCTGCGTCTTGAGGAGCGAGCGATAAGGTAGGTACGTTGGGAGTTGGTTCTGAGACTCTGACAGCGCATGTAGGTGCTGGGGAGTTGGGTCTCGAGGTAAGGGCGATACTGCAGGTGTGTTAGGAGTTGGAGAGATGCTAACAACACATGATGCTGTTGCTCCCGAGGCGTTGATCGTAGGTGAGATGAATCCAACTGACGTTGCTTTGGCCATTGGGAAAAGGTCAGCCTCTGGGAAGTGTGTGTCTGACGTAGCTGGAAAACGTGTCGGCTGTGTCATCAGACATTGTGCCTTGGGTGGTAGTCTTGATGCTGGCATGCCATCGAACGGGTGTCCTGGGAAGTCGTCGTTAGACCTGAATGTAAGGCATACAGAGCTTGAGGCTAGTGGGGTTGGTTCATCGGTGGGTGGAACAGGTGGCCCATGAGTGGAAGAAGAAAACATTGAAGAAGAAAATGTTGATGGGGCGAAGGACCAAAGTGTTGGGTTCTGTGCTGAGGAGTCAGAAGGCATACTGCACTCCCCCTGATTCTCCATAGAAAAATGTTGTACCTCCTCGCTTCTCGTTCTTCCTGGAGCATGGTGGTAGGTACAACCCATGTGGTGGACCGCCTACCAGGGAATCCTTTCGACATACTTCCTATTCCTTGTCTCGATGGTGTCGTTCCCAGGACAAGTGGTCGACTACTTATTCATAGGTAGATCTCCTCTCCGGGTAGCGTTCCTCAAACGACGATGGTTGTTGGAACTTGCAAAAAGTTTGACTCAGTCCAGATCGATGGTAAACTAAGGGGGGAGGGGACGAGTTTGGTGAGGAAGATGTCTTGGATACTTTGGACAAGTGGTAGCGAGTCTTCATAGGTTATGTCGTTGATGCAAACCCTGTAGGGAGAGGCTTGGTGGCATATCTCTGTTGGCTCTAGAGGTTGATCAGTCTTGTTGATGCCAAGCCAAGTGGTTAGGGTTTCTTCCTTTTCTAGTTTTCAACTGATGAAGATCACTGACGGGTTTTGGAGGTGGGTCGTGGTTCATCATGGGACTGTCCTTCATACTGAAGAAATGGATGTCAAAATCATCCTTCGAAGTTGAGGACTTACGGTTGGTTCCCATCTGGGTGTGTCTACCTTCCCTTCCTCAGAAGTTTTGGCCCCCAAAGAGGTTAAGGACAATCACCAGCACTCTTGGAAGACCTTTGATGATGGATGTGGCTACTGCAGATGCCTCCGGGCTAGACCAAGCACACATTTGCGTTAAGATAGGATTGGAGTTCAACTTCCCTGACTCCGTACCCATGAGGAATGTCAATCATGATCGTATAGAGTATGAGTGGTGGTCTACTTCGTGTCAGCATTGCTCTACCTTTGGCCACATGAAGAAAGTCTACATCGCTAAACCTACCATTAAGTTGAAGTTCTTGATGAAGACACGTCCTCTGTTTGTTGGAACAGTCGAGCTTGTAGCAACCCTTGAAGTCACCATCTAGTTAACTAGCTGGAAGCTCCTGGACCCTCTTGGTGCCTTTATCGGACACACCACCTTCACTACCAGTACTTTGAAGCCCGATTTCAAGCCTGCGTCCAACTCCTTTGATGAGGAGGGGGTGACGATGCTCGCTTGAAAGTAGGATCGTGCTTGTCGTAAAGCTATGATGTATTAGAGACATCACCCATCAAGGAAGGGCAAAGCCCTCGTTTAAGGCATTGTGCGACCATATTATTGGTTTGAGGTGTTGGCCGAGCATTGTGCCCATTCCCAGACCAAGCATCGTCAGCATCCCACCTCTAGGGAGCGTGCTTTGCCAGCCCCTTCCTTTTCCTAATGAAGACCCGCACCTGAGTGTAAGGGGGGCCAACTCTCTTAGTTGTCAGAAGTTGCTACGAGAAAGGATCATGGCTGAGCACTTAGATGTCATCTGTATCCTCGAACACAAGGTAAAATCGAACGATGATATCTGCCGGTTCGTTTAGAACATTTGGCCCGTTACGAAAGCTGCACATAATCTCGACGCTACCCGAGGGGGACGTATTTTGGTTCTATGGGATCTTACCCATGTGAAGTTGTCACCTTGTACCTTGACCCTTAATTCCTCAATTTAGATGGCTCCATCAACGAACACCTTTTCTTTTTGATAACTATTAATGTATTCAATTGACCACAGGACCGTCTTGCTCTATGATCGGAGCTTGCGCCACCTACTAATAGTGACAAATGGCTTGCCTGTGGAGATTTTAATTACATTCAATGGGTTGAGGAGTATGTTGGTCTAGGTCTTCAAGTCACATTCGCGATGACCGTTTTCAACGACTCGCTGGATTATCTAGGCCTCCTCGAGCTTCCAATCTTCGGTGAACGCTTTACTTGAATAGGTTGCTGGGATGGAGCTCACTGAGTTCGCTCTTGGTTTGATTGGGCTTTTGCTTCTCTGGAGTGGCTCCTCACCTTTCCAGATTGTGGTGTGTTGACGGGTGAACGTGGATTGTGTGACCATTGTCCAATGCTTATTTCCTTCAACCCCAACCCCTTCTGCCCACCTTAGTGTTTCAAATTCTTCAACCACTGGGCGGACCACCTGCACTTCCTGGATGTTGTCCAGGATACGTGGCACATGTTAGTTTGTGGAACTCCCATGTTCCGTTTGGTAAAGAAACTTGCTACCACTAGAAGGGCCCTTAGTTGTTGGGTACATGACAACTTTGGCAATGCTCCATGGCATGTGACATAGCTTTGGAACTCCTTGGCCACTGTCACTATGTTGCTTGATTGAGATGCTGCAACTGCCGATACTCCCTCCTTGGATAATGAAGAGCGCCATGCGTTGGAGAAGCATGAAGATGATCTTCATTGCCAACTTAGTCAGGCATTGGATCATGAAGAATAAGTTCTCCGGTAACAGTCTCGGGTCTCTTGACTTACCGCTGGCGATATCAAGATGACGTTTTTCCATCGCTCCATAGTTCTCCGGCATGTGCACAATGAGGTTCGATTTCTCCATGATAGTTAGATTGTGCACACCTAGACCATCAACATCGTCCACGTCGCTCTAGATCACTTTCGATTGGTCCCCAATCAGCATGCTTCTGTTGTCCCTCCCTTGTTGGACCTCTTCTCGAGACTGGTCACTGTCCATGATAATTGGCTCCTACTTTCCCCAGTCACCCACGACGAGCTGCAGGGAGTGATTGAGAGCTTGGATATGGATAAGGCACTTAGGCGTGACAGCTTCAATTATTAATTCTTCAAAGTAGCTTGGAGCGTCGTCCATCAAGACCTTCTGGGTGGTATTAACGCGCTCCTTTGTTTTGGGAAGCTACGTCAATCTATCAATAGTACCACCATCAAGCTCATCCATAAGGGAGACGTCCCCCGTGCCATCTCCAACTATCGACCCATTGCGTTTTGTAATGTGCTCTACCAGATCTTGTTCCTAGTTCTCACCCTGCACCTTCGCCTTCTTCTCCCATGGTTGGTCGAGTACCTAGTGCATGTCTGTTGGTGGTTGGTTATTTTCTGACGCCGTCCTCACCACCCACGAGGTGATCCCTCGGTTCCATATCAAGAGAGGCTGTACGCGACTCGCTTGCAAGGTGAATCTTCGAAAGGCATTTGACTCCGTTGATAGTTGATACTTCTTTCAACACGTTATGCAACAATTGAGGTTTTGTGATCGTAGGTGTCGACTTGTCGATTCCATGATTCGGATATCTTTCACCATTTGCATCAATGGACAGTCCTTGTCTCCTTTCTAGGCTTCCAATGGGCTGAGGCAGGAAGAATCCATCTCGTCGGTCTTATTTGTCCTTACGATAGAGGGGTTTTCCTAACTCATGTGGCGTGCTATTGACTCAAATACCATCACTCTACTCCAAAAAGGGCAATGGGTTTGTTCACTGTGACCATGCCAGTGGAACCCTGCACGACTCCAAGGTGTGTGGAAACACACGAGGAGCCTCGATATGGTTACGACGAAGATGGTGAATCCGAAGAAGGAGACTAGACTCGAAAACACCAAGGAAAGATAAGAAAAAAGGATAAGGAAAAGGAGTCACCACCTAGCCTTTTAATGGAAAGACGAGGAAAACTAAGATGCAAAAGAATGCAAGAAATTGATGCAAATGAATGCAAATGAATGCGTGTATGGCTTGTGCCTAATAGATGCAACACTTGGCTATTGTGGGCTAGAGAAAGGGTAAGGATTCTTGTTACGCATGGGGAAGGTGTTAGACACCCCCATGCATCTAAAGAAATCGGTCTTTCTAGGTTTCCTGTTTGTTAATGAACTAGTGTGTGTATGCCTGTCTACACCGAATGCGTATGTCTAAGATGAATACGAAAACATGCCAAATCAAAGAGAAGAAATGAATAAAAAAAGAAACAATAAGGAAAATAATCCAAAGGGTAATGTAGGCATTGAAAATATTCAGAAAACGTTACGCAAAACAGTGGAAACTTAAGAAATCCGAGAAAATCAAATTAGAAAAAAATAATCTTCATTTGGGTCCATGTCAGCGTTGTCAAGTCTGACAATAAACTTAATATACTCCCTCGAGCGAGGAAAATCCAAATCAAGATCATGAAAATCGAAAGGAATCCGGGAAATAATGTGAAAATCAAGTTTGGAATAACTTTTGAAATTTGTGCATGATGCAAGAGAGTAATTATGAAAAAGGGTAACGAAATGTACAAAATGCAAGTATGGGTGAAATATGTAAATTTTCAGGGACCTTTGTGTAAAAATTACTTGTCCCTGAGTGAATGCTGAGATTCTAGGACTAAATAAGCAAAAATGTTTAAGAAAATACATTTTATGTAATTTTAAGGAAGTTAGGGGTTAAATGTGCAAAACTGTGTATTTTTAGTAAAATCAAGATTCCTAGGGTCTAATCTGTAAATTTATCAGTAAAACATGTGTTTAATGTAATTTTGAAGAAATTCAAGGTTAAATGTACAAAATAACGGACTCATAGATGAAAACATGAATTTTCAGGTACTGGTTTGCAAATATGCCTTAAAAATATGCATTCAATGTAAATTTAGTGAAGTTCAAGGTTTAAAATGCAATTCTGAGCACATTTGAGTAAAATTTTGAATCTCCACAGTTTAGCTTACAATTGTGTCAGAAAATCATGTATCCAGAACCATTTTAATGAAGTTCAGGATTTTTTATGCAAATTATGGACTTAAAATGAGTGAAAACTAATTTAGAGGATTTTATGTTAAAAATTAAAGCTTGGAAAACATTAAAAGGAAAACATAATGATCACACTGTAATTTTTCAAAATAAATCATTATTAAAATGATTAAAAAACTAGTGCAGGGCTTAAATGCAAAATAAAAGGACTTGGCTGCAAGAAAAGAAAAGAAATAGAGTTTTTTAAAAGAAGCTTTTATTATTATTTTTTTAAAATAAAGGAACGACGGCCGTTGACAACGAATCCTCGCCGTCGACGGCCATCTAGGATGCCATTCACGACTTCCCCGATATCTGCTCTGGCATTCAAACACACTGTGAGCTAGAGGGAAAAAAGAGGGGAAGATCCAATGACTTGGATTAAACGTTGAGCGGTCCCAATCTCCTCCCCACTTCACTTGTTGTCGTCTCGACTTCGACGACGGTGATGGAGAAGAAGAGGCTTCTGGAGGTGCTGGAATGGCGGACCAAGACTCCAGGAAGGCTGAGGGCGCGGAGAGGAGCATTTTCTATCATACAGAGGTAAGAAACGTTGCGTGAGCTCCCCTCCTGATCATGCCCTGTGATGATTCTGACGACGGTGGCTGCGGGACGCGATCAGGCTTCGATGCGAGGTTTTGTAAGCTCCGGTGTGTGTGGGGAGAGCTGGGAATGTATCTCGAGGGTGAGAGAGGTCGTGCGAGGCGGGAGGTGCTCGGTCGACCCTTTTCAGGGGTCGTTTTCTCTGACGACGGCGAAGCTACGTCCGACAGCTCTTCTCCAACGGCGTCCAGAGTGAGGGAGAGGCTTCCAGGGTGGAGGAGGAGCAAGAAAGGACTAAGACCAATCCAACTACATACACGAGGGCACAAATCACTCATTAGATTCGTGCTCCCACCTCCCCTACCGGAGAATCGGGTTCGGTGACCCAAAAAAACCTCTGATTCCGGCTAAAGAAGCTACCTAGTCTTACTGGAATCAACTCAGGAAGATTGAGGAGGTCCTAAGGTACTGAAATTGAAGGAAATTGAGATGTGATCGGGGCATACTTGAGCTAGCAATGGAGGTGGTCGCCGGAACTCGTCGGAGCTCGTCGGAAATGTGGTCGGAGCTGGCTTGTCTGATTTTTCTCCTCTCTGAGCTTCCTCATTGATCTGAGCTTTCTTTGGTTGTTCTGGTTGGAACAATTCTCCTTAGTTGCTTTCCTTTCAAAATTTTCAAGTTTTTTTCTCTCATTTTTTTCCCTTCCCTTTCTCTTATAAATGGGGAGTATTTATAGACTTGTAATGGTTAGGTAGTTTGTTATGGGTGGTTATGGTGAAGTGGGAAGTGGTTAGGGTTGTTATGGTGAAGTAAGAAGTGGTTAGGGTTGTTATGATTTGTTATGGGTTGTTATGGTGAAGTGTGAAGTTGTTATAGGTGGTTAGAAGTTGTTATGGTAAATTGAGAAGTGGTTAGGGTTGTTAGGGTTTTGGATTAGGGTTTAGGACTTAAGTTAGGATTTAGGCTAGTTTAGGGTTTTGGATTAGGTTTTGAATTAGGATTAGGGTCTTGAATTAGGTTTAGGGTTTTGGATTAAGTTTTGAATTAGGTTTAGGATTTTGGATTAGGGTTTTGAATTAGGTTTAGGGTTTTGGATTAGGTTTCGAATTAGGTTTAGGGTTTTGGATTATGTTTAGGTTAGTTTTAGGGTTTTGGATTAGGTTTTGTGGATGAAATTAGGTTAGGATGTCAAGTTGGTTTTGGGGAAAAATAATTGAGAGTCTACCAACCAAAAGTCCATTCCAGAAGAGATTACCTACAATCCTGCAAAATTGAGGTGTTTACAGATGTCCTTCCCTGAGCGAGGTCGAGGGACGAGCGGAAACGATACCGATGCTCTGGATTGACAGTGACACCCTACTCGAAGCTGCAAGAAAGTGTTAGCTACTGGCAACAAGCCATTTAGTTGGTGAATGTGTCGAAAGTTATGACCTACCACCCAGAACGTCAAAGATGAAGCTGAAATCACGGAAAGTAACACTAATGACGAATGCTGACGCTGAATATTAGTGTTAATGCTGAGGTGATTGCGGTTGTTGATGAATAATATGATTGTGCATAACGAATGAATGACACATGCAGATTATGATGTATACTACTAGATAATGCATGTAATGTAGGATGACAAGCTAACGACCAATCAGCTCCTAAATAACATGATTAGTTATCACACTTGTCGAAAAAAGTGTCGGACAAGACTCACGGTGCTTGTCGACCGAAAAATGATTGATTATGGAGGTCATTCGGGTAATTCGGGCTGCCAGCCCAAAAGGAGGGAAGGAACAAATCGAGCGAAGAATCCATCGGGCACTACGAGTACTGCCCTGGTAGTTCGGGATATCAGTCCGAAAGAAAGAAGCATGGCCAGACGAATATGATTTGTCGGCAGGAAACGAAGATTAACGGACGTCGTCCAGGTAATTCGGGATACAGGTCCAAAAGAGGGGCAAGCTAAATACTGCTCGTCTGGACAGGGATCTAAGAAAAAATATATGACAAGAAAAGGGAGAAAAAGAATAGAACTTAGCCGCTGTCGGTGTACAGACAGAGGCCGAGAAATGCAAAGAGTGAACCTAGTCGCTGTCGGTATATAGACAACGGTTGGGAACCGCAAAAGTGAATCGAGTCGTTACCGGTGCATCTACAGCGGCTGGGAACCGTCAAGAGTGAATCGAGTCGCTGTCGGTGTACAGGTAGCGACTGGGAACTGCCAAGAGTGAACCGAGTTGTTGTCGTTGCTCAGGCGGTGGCTCGGAACCACTAAGAGAGTGAACCGAGTCGCTGTCGGTGCTCAGGCAACGGATCGAAACTGCCAAGAGTGAATTGAGTCGTTGTTAGAGCTCAGGCAACGGTTCGAAACTGCCAAGAGTGAATTGAGTCGTTGTCAGAGCTCAGGCAACGACTCGGAACTGCCAAAGGCAACGACTCGGAACCGTCAAGAGAGTGAATCAAGTCGTTACCGGTGCTCAGGCAACGACTCAAAATCGTCTAGAGATAGGACCAAGCCGCTGTTGGTGTACAGACGAACGGCTTGGAGCAGGCAGGAAAAGTGTCTTTGACTTCCGTCCTCTCGGACGAAAATCAGGGAGACAAGAAAAAAACGTCTTTGAATTCCGCCCTTTCAGGTAAGAATCAGGGAGACGAGGACTTTGTCTAATCAGAGCGAAGTCGAGGAAGATTATAATCCAGACTTCCATCTAAAGCCTAGACGAAGAAGGAATCTAGACTCGTTCGACCAAGACAAGCCAAACACAGGGGAAATGCAAAACCTGTCAACTGAGATAAAGTCGACGACAAACTCCCAGGCAGGATGATAAGAAAGAGGGAAGGAGATATCGAAAGACAGCTGACATGCCCTTGGCATCAAGAAAAGACAATAAAAGTGATAAGGTTGAGGGATATATGAACAAAGCCAACATCCCTGAATCAGCGTAAGAGTGTTGGAAGATAAGGATGCAGGGGTTCGGACCAACTGCTTCGCAGAAAGGGTTTGCTAGGAAGACCTTATTCACAAGTACCAGTGCACCCTGAATCATCACCGTTGTGTGGGATATTAGTTGAAACAACTGAAGATTTGTTGTCCATGCCCAATGTTGTCGTGAATTTAGAGCATTTATGACATGCCAATGACGCTCCAGATCTAATGCTTGACTCGCTACAGTGTCCTGCTGTAGTTTTCATTTTGTAAGAACCTTTATGTCATGAATGTTACTTCTTTAAAAGAACGTACGCTTGACCATCATTCCAAAGATAATTTGCACCAAGTATTTTCAAAACAGTCCTCCTTTCCATAAAGTAGCTTACATAACCCTGGTCGAAGGCTTCGGTTTGGTGTTTTATTAAGCACCTGTTATGGGACTTTTGACTAAAGAACAGCTGATATGTCCCTGGTCGAAGACTCTGGTTCAGTTACATAGTAGATGGTGTTCTGTCAGGCATATAATATGTGTCTTTTGACCAAAGAACAGCTGACATGTCTTTGGTATTGAACTGACTGGACGTCATTCGAGAGTATGGAGTCTTGGAAGCCAGACTGTAACTATAGATACACCTTGAACCATCGGAGCAATTGAGACGGTCATTAGTCAAAGCAAGTGATACATTCATCTAGTGACTGGATATATGTATATCCAACTGCCATCTCGTATTGTATTTGGAAGACAGAAGGAATTGTGGCAATTTGACATAAACCTTTGATTGAGATTGCAACCTGCCTTTGACTATTATGTTCAGGCCATGTTCTACTTAACTATGGTGTTTTGATGGTTCTGTATTTGACCATGCTATCGTATGACATTCTCCTGATTGTATTTACGAGATTCTGGATTGTTGTATGGAGATCACAGTCATACTGCTGTTTCTGCTAATCATTTGATGTGTGGGTAGTCCTAATTAGAGAACAACCGACTTGCTTTTGATGAACCAAGTAATGGATTGTGTGAGTCCAGCTAGAAAACAGCTGATATGTCCCTAGCATAAGAGGCAAATGATGCTCAATGGAAACAGAAGCTAGATCAAGAGATACTAAGGCAAAACAGATGCCTCTGGCATCGAGTCAGGCTACCTTGAGAAGTGTTGGGCACCACTCGAAGATGGAAAGACTTGAGGATTAGGCTGTGACTGTAGGTGCACTTTGAATCACCGAAGTGGTCAAGGCTAATTTTGATTGAGGCCAGCGACACAATTGTTTACTGATTGGAGACATGTATATTCATTCACTGTCCTAAGCTACACTCAGATGGCAGGATGAAATGTGATAAATCGTAGTCTATCTCAGGCTGACATGTCAAGGCTATTCTCTGTTCAGCAGTTTATTGTGTTCTGACTGCAATCTGTACTTGGCTGTGTTAACCTCAGGCATTCTCCAAATAATGTTTACCACACTTGAACTGCTGCGGAGGAGTTACTGTCATGTTGTTGATTCTGCAAGTTCATGTAGCTTATGCACTGACTAGTGTCCTTGCTGCATATGCTATTTAACCAACGAGCAGTTGAAATGCCCCTGGCTAAAAACACTTGGTAAAAAAATCCTGTTGAACAAATCCATATGCAAGCAAAGAGATTCATCCAAACAAAATTGTGATGACTATGATTATGGTGGTGGACTATATTATTGTGAACAAGCAGACTAGTTGTTTGAGAGCGACCTTATTGTTTGATCAAGAAATGCATGTCTTGTTGATTAGGTGTCATTTTAGTTACTTGTTATCTGCATTTACTATTTTGCTTGTTCACGGGTTCATTATCTGGATCGCTTGCTCGTTTAGTTCAGTTGTTTGTCTATCCTCAATTAGGCTGGAAAGTTGTATGTCTGTTAGAGGAGGATGACACCTTCAACTCAGTCGACACTACAGAGATTTGCAAGCTATAGGTGGCTTTTGATGGGTAGTGGTGGCACTCAAACTTACTGTAAGGTAGTGTAATGCACTTGGTTCCATGTCAAACTCTTTAAGGTCCTGCACCTATTTTTTTTAGTATCATTGACGTTTCTTTTGCTCCCTTATAGACGTGTGGTTTCATTCTAATCTTGACTTGGAGGTAATAAGCGCCCAATCTATTCAGAGGCCTTTATTACAAGAGGGTGGGTCAGTCTCTCAAAGGTGTGATTTTACTGAGCACATACTTCAACTCCTCTTTAAAGTACGGTAAGGGTAGAGTTACAACGCACGCCTTTCATTCTTGGACTGACTTCACCTTCTACCTTCACCTTCTGTCTTTTCTATTCTTTTATGTCTTTGCGAATGTATGTTTTCTTTTTTGGCTTATATCCTTAGTCGCCTTTAACATTTTATCTCCCTCTTAGAGGTGCAGAATCCTTACGAAGTTTGGACATTTCGTCTGGCTTTGATGTTCAGTGGCTTCCTTGCTAACTTGTCTGTCTAAGTAGTGACAACTGAGGAGGGATAATCTGTCCTAACATAGGCGAGCTTTTCTAATTTTAATCATCGGACAGAATGTTATTGACAAGTAAACTATTATTTTCTGTTATTCTTAATATTTTTTTCTTTTTTCTTTTCTTTTTTGTGTTTTTTTTATGTTCAACTTTTGTGCTCTTTTTTTTTTGTGTTTTGATATATGGTGATGCAAAAAGAAAAACAAAGGAAATAAAGGAAAAGGATACAACTCTAGTCTTTATTGCTGTTGTTTTGTCAATGCCGTTGGGGTTCATAGTAACTTTATTAGTGCTATTGGAAACCGGAATCAAGGCAGGTGTAACCGAAACTATCAAAATCGTTATTGAAACTGAGACTGTCACTGTGAATGTTGAATCTGCTGGTGACATTAAGATTGTATTTGTTGTTGGAGTTAATATCTGCTGTGACGGCTGTTTCCTACCAGTTTCAAGGTAATTGGACATGTTGAGTCAGATTGGTGTATGGCAAATTGACGAACTTTTGGCTAAGCCCCCTGCAGAGGAACAAGAACAAGAGTGGCACATGTGTGTGTCACTGGACAGAAACTGAGAGAAAACAAGAGGGCAAACTAGGCTGATGAGGCTTGATGGATTCCCCAGGAAACAACTGGGAGAAAGAGGATAAACTCCTGAAGTTCCAGTATCCTCGGAGTTTGCCAGCTCAAACAAGGTAAGGTTGACTATTCTAGGGTGTGCTCGTGTATGTGCCGATGTGGGTGCAAGTGTGTGTGTGCTGCGTCGTGTGGGTTGATGACAATGTTTCCATTGCCAATCAAATCGTGGACAACATTTCGGAGAGTAAAACACTTGTTTGTTGAATGTCCATGGGTGTGATGGAATTGACAGAACAAATTCGTCTTATACCACCTGGGAAGCGGGTTCGGTGGTGGACGAACCTTCGGTAGCTGTAAGAACGATGCAACTTTAGGAAAGATGTCAATCAACGACTTTCCAAGGTGAGGTGAAGTCGCTTTCCCTACGGCGAGGTCGCTTTTGTCATTGTTGCTGTCCTTACTAAATTGACTCCACATCACGTGTCGGCTTAAAAGTGGTGTGTGGGTGTGTAATGCATGTTTAACTCGATACTGGTGAGGTATAGACATAAATGTGGGTGCTGTATCTTACGTGCCAACGACAAAAGTCCCACTGTCAATCAAAGTCTGAACGACATCCCGCAGAGTGTGGCAATTATCAGTCGCGTGCCTTGGGGCTTGGTGATAATCGCAGTATACGTTCGTATCATACCACCGAGGAAGTGGAGTTGGTGGGGGACGCGGATTTAGGAGTCTCAGAAGCGATACAACTCGAGGAAAAATAGTGCTCAGCGACTCATTCAGTGGAGTGTAGTCACTTTCAACACGACGACCTCGTTTTTCCTTAAGCTGCTGTCTTAGTCGAACCAATGCGACGAGATGCACTGGCTTGACAGTGGAAATTGTGTGTTTAACGTGTAGTGATGACTTACGTGTTGAAACCTGATCCTGATGTTGAGGTGGGCTGTGAGTATGCTATACTGTGTGTGGGGTTGAGTGTGAGAGCAACAGCTATGGCATCGGTATGTCTCTAGGCAATGGACTCGAGAAATGCTGTATTCTCGTACAACTAATGAATTGGTCCTTAAGTGACTGTGTTGCATGTTGTGACAAGTATAGTTGTGGTGTAGGAGGTAGAGAAAACGCCCTTATTACCGGAGCAGTGTGAAGTTGGGGCAATGATATAGGTGATGGTGCAGTAAGGTGAGCCTGCAATGCTATAGTGGTCTTCATTGGAATCTCAGGGGTCGAAAAAGGACACTTAACAGAATCAAGAGGATTGTGCTTAGGTCTCTAGGCTAAAGTTCTCAAGCTCTGAGCTTGCATGGCAAAGACCCATCAAAGGATAGGTCAGAAGGTGAGAGCGGAATAGGAGTGGTCCCTAAAATAGATGCAACCGCAGCTGATTGAACTCCTGAAACAGGAGGGCTTGAGAAGTGGGATGCAGCTAGCAAAACTTCTGGAACTTGTGTGGTAGTCACCGCAATCAATTCAGTGACGGGTCCTAGATCGGCTTGTGTTTGCCGCTGTCCCAGGAAAGGAGGTAGAGATCCTCCATGATTCTCAAATTGGGATGCATGGTGGGAAGACAAAGCACCCAAAGTGAGAGAAGGAGGATCTGAATGCAAGACCCCCTTCAAAACAATAATCAGAGGCTTGTGGGTCTGCGGGCCATGATTAGCCGCAAGTGAAATGAATGGAGTGCGGCAAAAGATAAACGCATGAGCTCTAAGACGAACCACTGTTAAAAGTGACCAATAGCTCGGGAAAAGGCAAGAGAAAACAACCATAGGAGGTCGCCAGCAACAGAGACACTCGAGCTCCTAGTTGAAGACCTCGCAACAAGTTACCTGAGAAAACAGGCAAGAGAAACAGGTATCCTGAACAACGACGCAAAGACAAATGCGAGTTATTAAAGTAGTATGCAGTAACACATAATGCAGATGAATGTCTTCAAGTATACTCTCTCACCATGCATGTTCCACATGAGGTTGACCACAAAGGACACACTTATGGGTTTGGGTTTTGACTCTAGTCAAAAAAGTAAGGTTTCCGTTCTAAATCTTGGCCGAAGCGCAGGTAGTGAACGAGTGGTACGTTGGTGGCCTCGACTCCTACAGTAGCACAGAGCTGTACCATCTACTAACACCGACATGATCCCAGATAAGGGAGACAAACTAGCAACACGTCCTACGCCAAAGTTATAAAACGGGTTACCAAAATTGTTCTTCGCAAACTGTAGGTAGACTCAGAGGAGAAGACGCATGCTTTCTAAAATGATCATTCATGGAATATGCTTTTGTGTCTTTTACTTGCGTTTTATTAAACCAAGGGGATTGTGAGAATTTGTTTCTAGTTATGTCTTATTATTTGTTTACCTAAATTTGTGTGTTTTATTTTAACCAAAAAGGAAAGCAAACATGTATCTAATCTTCTAATCATGGTAAACCCAAAAAGGGAAGAAAACACACAATCATGGCATCCAAACATTCAATCAGCAAGCAAAACATGAACATGTCATGTGCTAGTGTAATACTCACAGTAAGTGAAGAAAAGCAAGCATCATAGCAAAAGACATGAATCAGGTCATGTGCATGTGTGGTGGCATAGTAATTGTGTAAAAAGACACAAAAGGTATGTACAGTCAAACAAGTAAACAATCACAAAGTATACAGATCAATGACAAGTAAACAAGAAAACCAAAACAAAACTAGAATCTGATTATCCTTAGCGGAGTCGTCAGTTACTGTGACCATGTCGGTGAAACCTTACCCAACTCCAAGGTGCGTAGAAACACATGAGGAGCCTCGATATGGTTAAGGCGAAGATGGTGAATCCGAAGAAGGAGACTAAACTCGGAAATACCAAGGAAAGATAAGAAAAAAGGATAAGGAAAAGGAGTCGTCACCTAATCTTTTAATGGAAAGATGAGGAAAATCAAGATGCAAAGAATGTAAGAAACTGATGCAAATGAATGCAAATAAATGCGTGTATGCTTCGTACTTAATGGAAGCAACACTTGGCCATTGCGGGTCAGAGAAAGGGTAAGGATTCTTGTTACGCATGGGGAAGGTGTTAGATACCTCCATACGTCCGAAGAAATCGGTCTTTCTAGGTTTCCTACTTGCTAATGATCTAGTGTATGTATGCTTGTCTATTCCGAATGCGCATGCCTAAAATGAATGCGAAAACATGCCAAATCAAAGAGAAGAAATGAATAAAAAAAGAAATAATAAGGAAAATAATCAGAGGGACAATGTAGGCATTGAAAATGCCACTTTATTGTACGCCTTTGGGCGATGAAGAAAATTATGAAAATCGAAAATATTCGGAAAACGTTACGCAAAACAACGGAAACTTAAGAAATCCGAGAAAATCAAATAAAAGAAAATAATCCTTATTCGGGTCTATGTCGGTATTGTCAAGCTTGTTAATATACGCCCTCGAGCGAGGAAAATCCAAATCAAATCAAGATTATGAAAATCGAAAGGGATCCGGGAAATAATGTGAAAACCAAGTTTGAAATAAGTTTTGAAATTTGTGCATGATGTAAGAGAGTAAACATGAGAAAATATGCATGAAAAAGGGTAACAAAATGTAAGTATGGGTGAAATATGTAAATTTTCATGAACCTCTGTGTAAAAATTACATGTCATTGAGTGAAGGATGAGATTCTAGGGTTAAATCAGCAAAAATGTTAAAAAAAAAACACATTTTATGTAATTTTAGGGAAGTTAGGCGTTAAATATGCAAAACTGTGTATTTTTGGTAAAATCAGGATTCCTAGGGTCTAATATGTAATTTTGTCAGCAAAACATGTGTTTAATGCAATTTTGAAGAAATTTAGGGTTAAATGTGTAAAATAATGGACTCATTGATGAAAACATGAATTTCCAAGTACTGGTTTGCAAGAAAAGAAATAGAGTTTTTTAAAAGAAGCTTTTATTATTTTTAAAAAAAATAAAGGAATGACGGCTGTCGACGACGGATCCTCGCCGTCGATGACCATCTGGGATGCCATTCACGACCTCCTCGATGCCTGATGTGGCATCCAAACACATTGTGAGCAAGAGAAAAGAAAGAGGAGAAGATCCAATGGCTCGGATCAGGCGTTGAGTGGTCCCAGTCTCCTCCTCACCTCACTTGCCGTTGTCTCAACTCCGACGACGGTGACGGAGAAAAAAAGGCCACTGGAGGCGCTGAAATGGCGGACCAAGGCTTTAGGAAGGCTGAGGGCGTGGAGAGGAGCATTTCCTACCATCCAGAGGCAAGAAACTCTACGTGAGCTCCCCTCCCGATCATGCCCTGCGACGATTCCGACGACGGTGGCTGCGGGACGCAATTGGGCTTCAATGCGAGGTCCTGTGAGCTTCGGTGTGCAGGGGGAGAGCTGGAGAACGTATCCCGAGGGTCAGAGAGGTCGTGCAAGGTGGGAGGCGCCAGTTCGACCCCTTCCATGGGTCGTCTTCTCCGACGACAGCCAAGCTACGTCTGACGGCTCTTTCCTAGCAGCGTCCAGAGTGAGGGAGAGGCTTTTAGGGTGGAGGAGGAGCAAAAAGGACCAAGGCCAACCCAACTACACACATCAGGGCACAAATCACTCACTGGATTCGTGCCCCCACCTCTTCCGTCGGAGAATTGGGTCTAGCGGCCCAAAAAAACTCTGACTGACCAAAGAAGCTACCTGGCCTTACTGGAATCAACTCAGGAAGATTGAGGAGGTCCTAAGGAACTGAAATTGAAGGAAATTGAGATGTGATTGAGACTTACCTAAGCTGGCAGGAGAGGTGGTGGCCGGAGTTCGTCGGAAATGTGGCCGGAGCTAGCCTGAACTTTGATTTTTCTCCTCTCTGAGCTTCATCATTGATCTGAGCTTCCTCTGGTTGCTCTGGTTTGAGCAATTCTCCTTGGTTGTTCTCTTCTTAAAATTTTTAAGTTTTTTCTCTCCTTTTTTCCTTTTCCTTTTTCTTGCAAATAAGGAGTATTGATAGGTTTGCAATGGTTAGGTAGTTTGTTATGGTTTGTTATGGGTGGTTATGGTAAAGTGGAATGGCTAGGTAGTTAGTTATGGGTAGTTATGGTGAAGTGGGAAGTGGTTAGGGTTGTTATGGTGGAGTGGGAAGTGGTTAGGGTTGTTATGGTTTGTTATGAGTTGTTATGGTGGACTGGGAAGCGGTTAGGTTGTTATGGTGAAGTTGTTATAGGTGGTTAGAGGTTATTATGGTGGAGTGGAAAGTGGTTAAGGTTGTTAGAGGTTCTTATAGGTTGTTAGGGTTTTAGATTAGGATTTAGGATTAAGTTTAGGGTTAAGTTAAGGTTTAGGCTAGCTTAGGGTTTTGGATTAGGTTTTGAATTAAGATTAGGGTCTTGAAATAGGTTTAAGGTTTTGAATTAGGTTTAGGGTTTTGGATTAAGGCTTTGAATTAGGTTTAGGGTTTTGGATTAAGGTTTTGAAATAGGTTTAGGGTTTAGGGTTAAGTTTTGAATTAGGTTTAGGGTTTTAGATTAGGTTTAGGTTAGTTTTAAGGTTTTGAATTAGTTTTAGGGTTTTGGAGTAGGTTTTGTGGATGAAATTAGGTTAGGATGTCAAGTTGATCTTAGAGAAAAGTAATTGAAAGCCTACCAACCAAAAGTCCATTCTTGAAGAGACTACCTGCATACCTGCAAAATTGGAGTGTCTATACTCACACATCCTCTATGTTGATGACCTAATGGTCTTTGTGGATGAATTGCCTGCATCGGCTAGTGGCATTCATTGCTTGCTCGATGACTTTTCTCGGATGTTTGGGTCACAAATCAATGATGCCAAGTCTTTAGTCTTTGTTGGCGGCACTCCGATCAACCACTGCTCACTTCAGGAAACCTTATGCATGACGGCTGGTACTCTCCTAATATCCTATTTGGGCCTCCCTTTGATCTCTGGTTGCCTCACACTGGACCACTGCCAACCCCTCCTATTGCAACTTAGATGCACACTTTCTGGTTTGAAAGGTTGGTTCCTTTCCTTTGTAGGTTGTGCACAACTCATCTGCTTTGTCCTTACATCAACAATTTTGCATTGGACTACTGTCTTCAAGCTTCCGGTCATTCTATGCATCGAGGTGGAGTGACTCTTCTCTTGATTGCTCTGGCTTGACGATTGGATTCTGCGGTCTACTGGGATCATTGCTGTTTCCCACTTTTTGAAGGGGACCTTGGGTTTCGACGTGTCTCAGACTGCAATAAGGTTGGTTTCCTCAAGTCCTTTTGGTAGGTCCTCTTGGCTCGTGACGCACCTTGGGTGGCTTGGATGTGGGTCAGGTATCTTGGAGTTACGTCTCTATGGGATGTGCCCTTTTTGCAATCCTGTTCCTGGACTTTGGTGGGGCTTGTTCTCGCTACGCGACGTTGGATGGTCCCTTATCCCTGGTCACCCTCCCACCTCGCTGCCTCATACTTCCGGCCTCTTCACCTCTGCCTCTGCCTGGAGTTCCACTCACCTGCACAGGCCGACTATTCCTTGCATTGCTGGAATTTGGCTCAGCAGCCACATCCTGAGGCATGTGTTCAGCCTCTGGCTTGCACTGTTAGGATGGTTGAAAACCCAGGATCACCTTTGTTTTCATGGCTCGGTTCTCATTTCCTGTTGTGCACTCTGTCAGCATGTGTAAGAAGAGTCACATCATTCATTATTGGAATGCCCCTTCTCTAGGGCTGCTGTTCTCTGGGTAGGAAATGCTATCAACCTCCAGCTTGTTGGGAACCTCATCCCTTTGGTACTGAGCCTTTCGGGTCATACGAATCAGGCCTTCCTTACGCTTGCTGCGTTGGTCTATTTCATTTGGCAAGGGTGCAACACATGCCTTTTTGACGCTGGCCATCACCCGTGATCCCCTTCTGTGTTATGGAACTGTTGCCAGCACCTCTTAACTCTCAGATTGACCCCTGCTGGCTGAGTGGATGGGTATGTCGTTCGGGTATCTTGGGTGCATACCATCCTTGCCTTCTTCTTTGTGTGGCCTGCGTGCCATTTTTTGTGAAGGCTGTACTGTTTTGCCTGTTTTTGTCTGACCTTTTTTGTGGGGGCCCTTGGTGCGGTCAGAACTGACGTGGTGCAGGGGAATGTTTGGGTTGGTGACTGTGTGTGTGTCTGCAGCCATGTCTTTTTTGTATCTAGCTGCTTCTTGATTCCACCATGTAATCTGTAATTTTTGTTTATATATACACTCACTTTGAGGGCTTGCCCTCCTTTTGCTTTGCAAAAAAAAAAAAAGCACCTTTCCTATCACATACTAGGCTCTTCATTAAATCTTGAGATTTGGGATGGTGGGCTTTCTATGAATACAGAGGAAGAAAGTTGTGCTTGAAAAGGGCGGGCCTCGTATTGCTCGTATTTCTGTTTATGAGGTATGTGGATCCAACAATATCTGTTGTTTTGTGTTTCTTGCTCTTAATTTAATTATTGGATCAATATGTCATATATTAAGTTTATCATTACAGTATCATGCCAATGGGAAACTTACAACAATATAGGTTGGTAGACGGATGTCAACAAGGGATATAAGGAAGCTGGAGTGTAGGGTTGTTGTCAGAAAACTTATAACAATATATCATGTGTTTTTAGGGGCATATGGTACAGTGAAGAGGGTATAGATAAAAAATGACTCTCTGGGCATATTTCACCAAATAACCAACAATTATAGAAGAGATTAGTAAAAGAATCCAAGCAAAGAACTGCATGGATGATGAAAGAGGTAGGTGACTTGTAGGATCTTTGTATAGAAGATTTAGAATACATTTTAAGATATGCTGTAAATTTCAACATCCATCTTAATGGGACCACAGTCAAGTCAACTGTAGACGCATGCCTCAAAATTTCAACTATAATGCATGTTGTCTTAGAAGTCTTTTATGGGGATTAATATATAGATAATTATAAGTTTTTGGAACCACTTTTTTAACTCTTATCCCGAGTAAATGCTACTATTCTAGTCTAAATTTATTCAGGTATCCTTCATTAGTAGCTAACTTATCATTTCTCATATACAAAGTCAAATTTCAAGACGTCTAACCATGTCATAGCAAATCTTTATAATAATATACATTTATTATATATGTTAAAAAATAGATGAAGGGTCTACATAGGTGTGATAGACTAGTTCATTGTACCAATAAAAACATGAAATGTTACATGGCATATAATTTAATTTTGGGATTCTCATTGTAAATGTGGCTTCTCAGCTCTTTCTTAAGAGCCACAAATCTAAGCAAAATATGGATTCTACACTTGTCTAATGATTGTTTTGAACTCCTTCAAGTTAATCAAGGGAGGATTTCCTTTGAAAATTCACTTAAACTATAAATTTTTAAATATACAGGTCCAATAAACCTATTCCATTTGATACCCTTTTTTATTATGTCATTTTATTCTGAAACATGAGATTTTGCTGATTCTTTGTCTAGTCCTTTCCGAGGTTTCTTGTATGGCTGTGTCCACCATGCATTTAGAAGCGAACTAACGTGTGGACATTGTACATGTTTTTTGTTTAAATTTTCTTTCATTTTAATCCATAACTCAGGCCAGAATTCTTATAGAGTGCAGTGTTTATTTTCTCTTCATTTTATGGTTGCATTTTGCAGACCAATAAACTATCTAAGAATACTATGGTTGGATATTGTGAAATTGACCTTTTGGAAGTTCTTAATCGGGCAAGTGTACATGTGAGTGGTTAAATTGTGTAATGATTTTCAGCTGCCACACCTTTATAGTCTTCAGTTTGAATCTCATGGTATTTTTGCTAAACCATGATTTTGTAGGATACAGATTCCGAAACTGAGGTAGTCGACTTGTTAGATCCATCCTCACCAGAGAAGATCGTGGGTTCACTATGCTTTTCTTGCTTTATAGAGGTATATATATATATCATTAGAGTTGATTTTTTCCGTACTTTTATAGAAGATATTTATATTATCTATCATTTTAGGGCTGCAACCTGTTGGCAATTTGTGTAAACTTGGACTTTTCATGGTTTATCATTCAATGCAGGATCCACTTGAAACTGAGCAAAGTTTTGCACGCCGTGTACTAGCAATAGTGGTAACTTCCTATTCTAAAAGAGTTGTTTGCCTTTTAAAATATGATTTGACAGAAGCTATAAGATAATAGGAATCCTCTTTGGAGTTTGGAGTATATCTGAATTACAGTGAAGCTTACCAGATGAAACATTTTGGGGAGGCTCTGCATAGGGGCTAATATGATGCAGTTGCATTCTATCATAAACTACAGTATTTTTTGTTTTACACTTGTACCCTTGGAAGCATGTATATCTATATTTTCCCATGATCATCATAATTTTTCATGTACCCTTGAAAACTCAAATAATGGCTACTAGACACGTAAAATCAAACATAAGATTTTTAATTACACCCTCTTCGTCGTACCATTTACCCCTATGAACACTTGATATTTAGAGTTTATTTGTGCCTCAGAAACGAAAAGAAATGGAAAATGTTAGTTAAAAGGGAACTAAAAGAAAGAAAAACTAACAGAATCTATTTTTGTTTAACCAATTTTCTCATGTTTGTGCCTACCATTGGAAACAAATACAAAATAAAAGTTATGTGTTTGTGCATGTTAATGAAATTAGAAGACAAGTGGTTTTAATTTGTCTAAATAAACATAAATGTCTTCAATTTTACAAAGATAATAGCACTAATCAAACCATATAATCAACGAAATCAAATAAAATTAGTCATATTAATTCTCGATTTTTTTTTATTCTTAAGATAATCCCATACTTCTGTATATTTCTTCAACTTTATCATTGTTAGAATAAATGGATCCTTATATGGATCTTTATATTATCCAGTTAATAGATTGCTTGTAGGTTAAGTATATCTTTTCTTATACATAGGAGATTGTAATCCATTGTCATGATTTAATATAGTAGTTTTCCTTTCTCATTCCACATGGTATCAGAGCATAGGAAAAATCTTAGGGTTTGAGAGAAAGAGAGAGAGAGAACACAGTAGTCGTCATTGTCGTAGATCCACTATCGATGACGGCGACAATCCCGTGAAAAAAAAAAAACTCATTTCCATCTTCCTCGTCGATCCTATTCTTCTTGTTGTCTTTCAAGAACTCCATCTTCTCCTTCACTGTCGGCTCTACTTCCATCAGTCCAATCGCTGACCATGTCCTGCCCCTTCCATCTAGAGGCACCGGCAGCTCCCACAACCAGGTCCGCCGCCTGCTAGCTCATCGGAAGGGCCATCCAGGCCCTCTTGTCCACCGTCATTGCCGCCGCCCTGTCCAGAGCTTCCAGGCTCATTGGTAGCCCTTGCAGGGCTCCTTGCTGCTGGCCAGACCATCGAAAGGGCAGCCTAGCCCCTTCTACCTCGTTGGAAGATGTTTCAGGCCACTCAAGGGCCCTTGTCCAGGGATTCCAGCACTGTTCCAGCCTTCAAGACCAGTCGCTAATCACTCTAGGGCTCTCCGACGCATGTCAGGCCACCGGTGAAGCCTCTAGTCCATCCGTCGGGACAGTCTAGCCCCTCTCGAGTGCCAAGGAGCCCCCCATAGTCCTCTCTAGTCCGAGCATCGAGGCAATCCTCATCAGGATTCTTAGGATCTCGTTGTCGGGCAGGAGATCGAAGAGGAAGAAGAAAAAGAATGTGGAGCTGTCATCGGCCTACTTAGCGCAGAGGATCGTCCAGTCCACTGTCATCGTCCAGCCTTGTCGTCGATGTCGTTGTCTCCAGCCCATTCCCCTGCCACCTCCGCCCTTCAGACTTGTCGTCGGCCTCGTCGAGCCGTCACACCCTGCAAGCTGGTCTAGCAGCATTGCTGGCTCTCCCAGGCCCTCCCAGTCATGTCATTGGACCGTGCATGGCCTTTCCCACGCACCGTCAGCCTTCGAGGGTGCCTCCAGTCGCCTTCCTAGGCCCCATCGAGCCGTCCGACTGCCTCCGGTGGACCATTCTGCTGCCTCTGCCATAGATCCTTTGTTGTCGGGTGAGGAAGAAGAAGAAACAGTGAAGAGGGAGAAAAGAGAAAATGAAAGAAGAAAGAAAACAGAGGAGAGAGAGAATGAAAAAAAAGGGTGAAAAGGTGAGAAAATGTTAGAGGAGAAAACGAAAAAAAAGGGGAGAAGAGAACGTGAGGGAAAAAAAAGGGAGAAAGAGGAGAAGAACAACAAGGAAAAAAAAAGTTAAGATTCATGTCTAAGACGGTCTTCAGATCTTACATCATTTTCGTTGTGTGGACTTGTCACGTCCACATGTGTTGGTGTAGCAGTCCAGTTGCCCTGTTGGTGTTTTGATCTTACGTCGTCTCCATTGTGTGGACCTGTCAAGTCCACGTGTTGATGCAGTAGTCCGACTGTTCTGTTAGTATGTTTTTTTTGGATCTAAGTCTTCTTTTTCGTATCTATTTATGTAACAAGCTGTGCATGTTAAATGCTCCAGCTTGAGGGAGAGTGTTAGAATAAATGGATCATTATATGGATCTTTATGTTATACAGTTAATAGGTTGTTTGTAGGTTAAGTATATCTTCTCCTATATATAGGAGATTGTAATCCATTGTCATGATATAATATAGTAGTTTTCATTTCTCGTTCCACAATCATCATTATATTGTTCCTTAGAAGTTTGTACTTGATTTAAAAATTGATTTTTAATATCTTCTTCATTTTCCTCCAATTTATCTTCAAGATCTTTAAGTAAATCAATTTTGTTTGCTCTACGAAATAACATATTAAATAAAATCAAACCTTAATCTCACGTAAAAAGTTATTCAAACAATACCCATAATAATATGAATTCAAATAATTAGTGCAAAAAATTATCTATTCAGGTGAATAATACCTAGAAAAATTATCCTTTCAAGTGGATAATACCTGGAATAATGATGAGATAAAAACACATGAGAGAGTGAGAGAGAGATCCACTATTCCAAATTCCATAGTAATGATATAGTAATTCCAATGGTAATGACAGTAACAAACAAGTAATGTTATAGTAAAGAAATATCAACCCATCGTTCTAGATTCCACTATTCCAAATTCTACCCATCGTTCTTGCAATATCATCTTTCCTGCACCCATCGTTCCTGCACACAGCTGTTAGAGAGAAATCCATGTAACCCATTGTTCCTGCACCTCCCATTTTTCCTGCCAAAAGCCATCTTCATCCTCCCATCATTCCTGGATCTAAAGTGGGACGCTGATCTACTGATGTGAAATGAAATGATGGGGGATTTGGGGTGGGGCGTTGATCTACCGATATGTGGATGTATGTGGGTGTTGATCTAATGTTTGGGGTTTGTTCATCAGGAATCAGAGGTTCGGGGCCCTACTGATCTGATTGGGTGTTGATCTAATGTTTAGTCACACAAAAAGTTTGATTCTTTTTTTTTTTAGGTCTTCTTCATTTTTCTAAATCTTTGTTAATCATGGAGCATGTTATTGGGGGAAGTTCAAGCTTGGGAGGAAGATTGGGAGTGGAACAAGCAAGAAGCAAGAAGCAAGAAGCAAGAAGCAAGAAGCAGGTGTCAAACAGGAACCAATGAAAAAAAAAAAAAATCCATGAATCAAAGCAGAACCTATGAAAAAAAAAAACCTTTCCTCTATTGTCGGCGAAGATCCTGAAGGTGAAGGTGGAGAGGATGAAGGGGATGGGCTTGCCAGAACTTCCTCGCTGTAGGACTGACCGACGATCTCTTTGGAGGGACAGGTTGAAGGAAGTGCTTGGAGAGGAGCTCGGGCTGGGTTGTGGAAGCATGAGTGACGAGAGGATTTTCTGTTAGAATTCTAGCCTTTGACTACAGAAATAAAAATCCTCCCTTCTTTTATATTTGGGAAATGATCAAAAAGTATTTTCCTTTCCAATTGAGACACAAATACTACCAAAAGAAGTGATCAAACAGTCTTTTCTTTTGGTTTCCTTTGGATTCCATTGACACAAACCTCCCCTTAGACATATATAACTAGGGTCCTAGATTTCTTTTTTACATTTATATCCACATAAATGTCAAAATTCGCATTGCTTCCAAGGTATCCATGCAAACTTCTAACTGTTAACAAAATTAACTTTAGGGTATATGTGCAACTCATACTGATGTTCTAGTATTCATGACTTCTACAAGACTAATGTCATGTTTTCTTTGATAAAAGGTAAGTAAATCAATCAAATGAACATGCACTTGCAGCTAACTACTGTCAAATTTTGTGATCTTGAGACATCACTCCATTACCATATCTAATTTTAGGTAGTCAACACCTATAAATGCTCAGGGAAGAAATGGTGTTTGAAACACCACATTATAAATGAGGATTATTTGCTTAACACAGGAAATGTGGAACTAATGTTCTTAACCAAAGTTCTCACCTGTAAATTGACAGGTCTTATTGTATTCAAATTGTCATTTACTTCATATAACTTAACTAATACGAGATTAACACCATTTTTGACATGAGAGGAAACGAATTCGAAATCTAGGTTAGATATCTATTCAACTTATGAATTTAAGCTTTGGATTGGTTTAGCTGCAATGTTTACCTGATTTCTCAGTAGCAACAAATGTAAGTCCACTGATCTGGATAAACAAAAGTCCAATTATAGAGGAGGCAACCCAAGTTTCTCATTTGTAGCATGTATGGCTCATTTTCAGACCATAGAGATATAAACACATAAATGAGTGTAATAAGATACCTGTCAATCATAGAAAGAAAATTTGAATTTCAATATGGTCAGATAAATACTTCATTAGTGGTCCACATTTCTAAAAATCTAATCCCATAGCACATAAATAGCACCATAGCATAATGGAATTTGTGGAACTAGGAATATCACCAGTTCAGACCAAGAAGTCATAACAATGCTCTAAGGAAATGAACATCCGGATGCCAATTGAAGTTTGATATTAAGCATGTGTTACCTGCCAGTTGTTACCTGCCAGTTTTATTGTTATTAGGCCTCTACTAGGGTCCAGCATGTGGAAGGTTTTTACCTGTAAATAATAGGATTGACCTAACAAGTAACAATCAAACAAATGAACAACTTGTATATCATAGGAGTTCTCTTCTTTGAGAAAATAAAAACTGTTTATGCCCACCACCATTCTGAAATTCGAATCCTTCCATATGTGATATGTCCACTCATTTTATTGTTGAAAAACAGGACTACAATGAGGATGGGAAGCTATCATTTACTGAGTTTAGTGATTTGATGAATGCCTTTGGCAATCGGGTTGCTGCTGTCAAGGTTTTTGTTTCTGTTTGCACTTTCTGTACATAATAAAACATAAACATTACTTTGGTTGTGTTTAATTTGACAAATGGTGGAGTAATTCTTAATAAGACTTGTTTATTGTTACCAGAAAGAAAAACTTTTCAAACAAGCAGATACAAATGGAGACGGGATTGTTAGCATGGCTGAGCTAGCCGTCCTTCTTACTGATCGGCAAGAAAAGTAAAATATGATTATGGTTGCGTAGGAATGCTTACACAATTTTACTTTATAAAAACTCAGACTAAAGGATCTGTAGTGCAACCTATCTCTCCTCCAGTACATTTATTATTAATAGAATAGTTCAATATCCATTATTATTTTTTTGCTAATTCAAGTATTCTGGGTCATTTTAGGGAACCACTCATCACTAACTGCCCAGTTTGTGGTGAAATTCTTGGCAAGAGCGATAAGCTAAATGATATGATCCATATGACTTTATGTTTCGATGAAGGAACTGGGAATCAAATCATGACAGGAGGTTTTCTGACAGATAAGCAAGCTTCACATGGGTGAGGATCCATGATATTTGATGAGAGATTTACATCATGTATCAACTGTTATATGGTTTTTCTACTATTTAGTTATGCTGCAGCTATTACCTAGTAACCCACTAAACTGATTTTAAAAATGTAATAGTCTTTTCCAATGCCTTTTTCAGGTGGATTTTTAAGATGAGTGAATGGGTGCATTTTTCATCATATGACATTGGTCTCAATTCAGGGTCAAGTGCCTCACACATTGTGGTATGTTTCTGCTTCATTTTATTCTCTTGGCTTCATTCTTGGTGTCTGGCATTGGACAGGAGCGTACTACAATTACTTGCTTGCATTCTTAAAATAATTCCATGAGCAAGTATATCACAGATGCTTGGCATGTGATTGTAGATGCAAGCTATGTAAATTTAGGAACAACCTACTCATGGGAGTTCCAGTTTTACATTTATGGGCCAAATATAAAGGTAGATCATTGAACTAAAACTTAATGGAGTAGGTGTGGGTAAGGTTCTAAATGTCGGTTTTGTGTTGGATTTTAGTTTGATGAAAATAGGAATCGTATTGGACTTCAGTGGAAATTTTGGTAGAAACGTAATAAAGTTATAGTAGTTAAAATTTTAAGATAAGTTAAAGTAAATATTAATATACATTTAGGACTACTCAGATTTAATTTTTAGACATGTATTATATTAAAAATGCTACATATACTTAATACAAACCTCTTGAAGTATAAAAAATACTTAATAAATATTTAAAAATAAAAATACTCATAAAAGTTACGTCATATATGTTTAATACTATAAAGAATGCCTTGTTCATCAAAATCTTGTTGTTGTTATTCAACTATGTGGTTATGATGGATTTTCTATCGAATTTTGGACTCTCTTCACAACATGTAGTTGTTCTAAGATATATGACTATAATATATTATATTGAATAATATAACATGTGGTTGTTTTAAGATATATGACTATAATATGTAACAGTGGCAACTGTATTAGGAATCCTATTGATGGATATTGTATAATAAATATTGGCAAAAAAAATCTTTAAGGCTAGTTAGCTTGTTGCTCATATTCTGTTGGCGATAATGTGTAATTGAAGAGGGAGTTGATATCTCATTCACTTTGTTGGCTTTAAGCATAGAAAGATGAAATTGTCGCCTATCTACTTTTAATGTTATAATTTGAGAATCACTTCCAAAAGAATTATAATCATAGAGGTTTGTAGGATCACGAATGTTCATATAGTCAAGTGATTTTAATAAACTTTCCTTAATATGACTGCTCCAAGAATCTGAATTTCCTATAGTGTTTTCACGTTGTCTTCTTCTATAATGATATGGCAACGATTTAAGTTCTTAATGGTTGTTGGGCTCTACGATGCTTGTCTTTTTTAGCATATGTGGATGCATCATCTCTTATGAATGGGTTAAGTGGTCTTTTACTTTCTCCTTGTGACTCTGCAATTCTAGGTGAAATTTTATTGCCACCACTATCGCTTTCGTCATCGTTTGGTGGTTGTGTGGAATTATCGTCGTTCTCATCTCATAGGCTTAAAGTTTCACCACAAGAATGTTTTGATGAATTAATGTATTTTTCTACATTGACATTTATCTCATTAGCAATTTTAGAATTTGGGTCGATTATTTTCTTTATCTAATATTGGCTCTTTATTTTCTTGCAACTATTCAAGTGTAGGATCATTATTTTGTTCCTTGTTATATATATATATATATATATACACAACATCAATTGGATTGAAATGGTCTTTATCTTCTTTATATCTAAGATGTTTCATTTTCAACCTTATGTTATAATATACAAAGGTCAAGTCATTCAATCTTACCGTCCTTAATCTATTCATGATGTATTCAGAAATTTTCTTAATGAAATAAAGAATCATTTTGACGTGACTCTCAAGTTTTTGAGAATTGACAATACACTTGAGTTCATGCATTCTAATGTTACTTCTATGTGTGCTTCAATGGGTATCATCCATCAGACATCCTGTCTTCATACCTCACAGCAAAATGGGATTGCAGAACGTAAGCATAGGCACATTCTAGATGTCACTCGTACACCTATGATGCATATGCAGGTTCCAAAACATCTTTGGGCTGATGTTGTGCTTACAACTACCTATTTTATCAACAAGATGCCTGCTGCCTCACTTGGTGGGGAGGTTCCACTTCGTCGTTTACAATCAGACTCTACCTTATTTAGTCTGACACTGAGGGTGTTTGGGTGTGTGGCCTTTGTTCAGGACCTTTCCCCTGGATTGGACAAACTGTCTCCACATGCAATAAAGTGTGTTTTTGTCGGTTATTCACGAACTCAAAAGGGTTATCGGTGTTTTCATCCTCCCACTCGTCGGTATTATGTTTCTGCAGATGTTACTTTCTTTGAGTCTGAACCATATTACAGTGTTCCTCCACTGTCCAGTGTGTTTATCCCTGTTTCCTCGATTGTCGAGTTGCAACATGCTAATTCTCAGTCTACACCGGTCGTTCCACCACCAGCTTCTTCATCTTTGCAGGTATATCGTCGACGACAACATCCTCCAGAACCTCATCACGACGGACCTCCTTCCTCTGCAGATGCAAATCCGCCCACCAGTTCCTTAGACATGCTTATAGTCCTTCTTAAAGGTACTCGTTCATGTACAGTTCATCTTATTTCTCATTTTGTATCTTATGATGCTCTACACCTTCGTTTCCGTAGCTTTGCCTTGTCCCTCCATTCTCAGACCATTCCCAGGAATTTCGAGGAGACATTTTCTCTTCCACATTGGAAGGCTACTATGGATGAGGACATTGCGGCACTTATTAGTCGTGGCACATGGGAGTTAGTGGCCCGCACTGCTGGGGCTACAGTGGTCACCTGCAAGTGGGTGTATACTATCAAATACAAAGCAGATGGTAGCATTAACAGATACAAGGCTAGACTAGTAGCTCGGGGTTTTACTCAGACATATGGCATTGATTACGAGGAAACTTTTTCACCAGTTGCTCATCTCAATTCTATTCGGGTGCTGTTGTCTCTTGCATTGAATAATTCCTGGGATATGTGCCAACTTGATGTCAAGAATGTCTTCCTCTATGGCGATCTAACTGAGACAGTCTTGATGGAGCAGCCTTTGGGGTACGTTGTTCAAGGGGAGGATTGTGTATGCAGATTACGGAAGACTATCTATGGGCTAAAGCAAAGTCCCAAGGCATGGTTTGAGAAGTCTAGTCAGGTGGTACTTGATGGTGGCTTTTGGAGGTGTGCAGTGGACCACTTAGTGTTTTATAGGTACACAGGTCGTGGATGTGTCATACTGACTGTATATGTGGATGACATTCTAGTGATTGGGAGTGATACAGAAGGAATTACAGAGGTAAAGGCTCATCTTCACAGATACTTTGTGACCAAAGACATGGGAAAGCCTCGCTATTTTCTAGGGATCGAGTTTACATATGGACATGGTAGGATGACTCTATCACAGAGGAAGTATGTATTAGATCTTTTAGAGGAGATAGGTCTTCTGGGATGTAAACCAGAAAGCACCTCTATTGAGCAGTCACCATCTTTTTAGGATAGCAGCTCAGAGCTACTGGAGGATCCTGGTCAATACCGTAGGCTGATTGGCAAACTCATTTACTTGACGGTGACGCGACCTAATATTTCTTATGCAGTCAGTCTTCTGAGTCAGTTTATGCATGAGCTTAGGAGGGTACACTAGACAGGTGCTCTTCGGGTCTTATTTTATGTGAAAGGTGCGCCAGGAAAGGGTTTGGTATACAGAAAAAATAATCACACCAGAGTTGAGGCCTACTCAGATTCAAGATATGCAGGTGATAGAGGTGATAGAAAATCCACATCCGGTTTTTGTACGTATGTGGGAGGCAATTTGGTTACTTGGCGGAGCAAGAAATAAAATGTGGTGTCCAGGCCTAGTGCAGAGGCGGAGTACAGATCTATGGTTCAGATTGCGTGTGAGATGATGTCGGTGAAGTCACTACTTGAGCAGCTTGGGTGTGATGTTGAGGTACCTATGTCTATGATGTGTGATAATCAAGCTGCGATCTTTATCGCAAACAATCCCACCTTTCATGAAAGAACAAAGCACATCGAGGTTGACTGTTACTTTGTGAGAGATCTGATTATGAATGGAGTTATATCTACTCCATATACGCACTCTTTAGAGCAACTAGCAGATATATTCACCAAAGGTCTTGCAGTGGGTGTGTTTGAGTCTCTATGTGACAAGTTGGGCATAGTTGATATGTATGCTCCAGCTTGAAGGAGAGTGTTAGAATAAGTGGAGATATATTTTATAGTTAAACGGTTTATTGGATATCCATATATCCATGGGGTGTCTAATACCTATATATATGTAATCCTCACAAATCAATAGAGAACTTTTTGGTTTTCTCTCATAACACATGTCAAATCAAAGTGAAGAAAGGAATAAAAAGGAAAAAATGATAATCCAAGGGACAATGTAGATATTGAAAATGTCACTTTACTGTACGTCCTTGGGCGATGAGGAAAATCGTGAAAATCGGAAATGTTCGAAAAGTGTCACGCAAAACAGCGGAAACTTAAGAAATTCGAGAAAATCAAAAGAGAGAAAATAATCCTCATTTAGGTCAATGTCGGTATTGTCAAGTCGGTTAATGTACGCCCTCGGACGATGGAAATTCAAATCAAACCAAAATTGAGAAAGTCGGAAGAAATCCGAGAAACAATGTAAAAAATCGAGTTTAAAAGGAGTTGGAAGTGCTTGCATAATGCAAGAAAGAAGGTATGAGAAAATATGCATAAAAAAAAAGAACAAAATGTTCAAAATGCATGTGCAAGTGAAAAGAGTAAATTCCAGGGACTTATGTGCAAAATTCACATGTTCTGAATGAAGGCTGAAAATTCTGAGACTAAATCAACAAAAATACTTGAGAAAACATTCTTTATACAATTTGGAAGAATTTAGGGGTCAAATGTGAAACTATGCATTTTGGTCAAAATCAGGATTCTTAGGGTTCAATATGCAATTTTGTTAATAAAACATGTATTTAATGTAATTCTGAAGAAATTCAGGGTTAAATGTGCAAGATAATGGTCCTAAGTTTGAAAACTTAAAATTTAGGAACTACTCTGTAATTTTACTCTAGAAAATATGTATTTAGTGTGAAATTAGTGAAGTTCAGGGTTAAAAATGCAAATTTTGAACACATCTGAGTAAGTATTTAAATTCTCAGGGTTTAATTTGCAATTGTGACAGAAAAACATGTATTTAGAATAATTTTAGACCTTTCGAGGTATCCTGATGTCCACTGGGAGCAAAAGAGGAGAAAGGGGGAGAGATCTGACGGCTTCGATGAGGTGCTGGATGGTTGGAATCGGTTGCCCACCCCTATCGCCGTTGACTCGATTTCGGCGATGGCGTCGAGGAAGAAAGGGACTCTGGAGGCTGCGACGCGGTGGTCCAGGACTCTAGGAAGATTAGGAGAGCGGAGAGGATGATTTCCCACCCCTCAGAGGCAAGGATGGCTGCGCGAACCTCCCCCCCCCCCCAAACCAAGCTTCAGTGGCGCTCCAACGACGACGATTGCAGGGGAGGATCGGGGCTCGATTCACGGTTCTGGTTGCTCCGGAGGCTTGAGGAAGAGCAAAGGAACACATCCTAGGGGGCGGAGAGGCGCTGCAAGGTGGGAGGCGCTCGATCGTGGTCTATTATTCATTGTCTTCCCCGGTAATGGTGACGAAGCGCGATTCTGGCGACGGCTCTTAGTGACCTCTAGAGTGCTTGAAGTGGCGTCCCGGGGATCGGAGAAGTAAGAGAATGCCTATGTTGAGAGGATGGAGCACACCTGGGCACGAATGATCCACTGGATTCGTGTCCCACCTACGTCGTCGGAAAACACATCCGGTGACCCTAAAAACCCTGATTCTGGCCAAGGCAGCCATTTGGTGCTGTTGGAATCGGCTGGGGAAGAAGGAAAAAGACCTAGGGAATCATTTTTGAAGAAAATTGAAGTATGAAGGGAGCGTACCTGAGTTAATAATGGAGATGACTGCCGGAGGTCGTTGGAGATGGCCTGAAACTTGATTTCTTCCCTTCTTCGAGTTTCCTCTCTGATTCTAGACCTTTCTGGTTGCTCTGGTTGAGAGAAAACACCTTGGTGGCTCTCTTGTCAATTTTTTCAAGTTTTTTCTCTCCTTTTTCTCTTCCTTTTTCTCTTGCAAATTGGGAGGTATTTATAGGCTTAAAATGGCTAAGTAGGTTGTTATAAGTTGTTATGGTTAGTTATCGGTTATTATGGTAGAGTGGGAAGTGGTTAGGGTTGTTAAGGTGAAGTAGTAAAGGTTGTTAATGTGGAGTGGGAAGTAGTTAGGGTTGTTATAGGTTGTTTGGGTTTTAGATTAGAGTTTAAGATTTAATTAGGGTTTAAGTTAGGGTTTAAGTTAGGGTTTTGAATTAAGTTTAGGATTTTGCATTTGACTTAGGTTAGTTTTAGGGTTCTGAGTTAGTTTTAGGGTTTTGAATTAGGATTTTGGATTAGACTTTGGATTTTGAATTTGATTTAGGTGGTTTTTAGGATTTTGAGTTTTGCATTTGACTTAGGTTAGTTTTAGGGTTCTGAGTTAGTTTTAGGGTTTTGAATTAGGATTTTGGATTAGACTTTGGATTTTGAATTTGATTTAGGTGGTTTTTAGGATTTTGAGTTTTGCATTTGACTTAGGTTAGTTTTAGGGTTCTGAGTTAGTTTTAGGGTTTTGAATTAGGATTTTGGATTAGACTTTGGATTTTGAATTTGATTTAGGTGGTTTTTAGGATTTTGAGTTTTGCATTTGACTTAGGTTAGTTTTAGGGTTCTGAGTTAGTTTTAGGGTTTTGAATTAGGATTTTGGATTAGACTTTGGATTTTGAATTTGATTTAGGTGGTTTTTAGGATTTTGAGTTTTGCATTTGACTTAGGTTAGTTTTAGGGTTCTGAGTTAGTTTTAGGGTTTTGAATTAGGATTTTGGATTAGACTTTGGATTTTGAATTTGATTTAGGTGGTTTTTAGGATTTTGAGTT
>JAMKQA010015056.1:0-38214 GCA_024699735.1 Posidonia australis
GAAAAATATATAAAATCAAGTACAAATAATGAATTAGATAATTATTTAGAATCCCCAATTGCTTTTAGTGATTTAGAAATAGATAACTTAAATATATTGAAGTGGTGGTCTACTACAGCTATTAGATTTCCTATAGTAGCAAAAATGGCAAAAGATTTACTAACGATTCCAGCGTCAACTGTGGCATCGGAATCTTCATTTTCAACAGGAAGAAGAGTATTAGATGATAAAAGATGTAGATTATCAGAGAAGTTTGTAGAAGCCTCCGTCTGCTTAAAAGATTGGTAAGATGCGGTTGACCGTCTTCAAGGATTGAGCTTGAAGTCTGAATTAGAAGAAGACGATGATGCGACCTCAACTTCTACAGGCAGAACAGACTCCCCAAATCAATAAATCTTGATGTAAAATTTTAAAATAAAAAATGTAAACAAAATGATGTAAATATCTTTTGTATTTTTTTATGTAAAAATTGATGTGTTTGAAATATTTTTTATTTAATAAAAAAATAATTTTTAAAATTCATTTTTGGACCCAATGGACCAGCCCAACTGGGCCCGACCCGCTGGCCCGACTCGACCCGGCTTGGACGAATAGGCTCGGCCCGGCCCAGTCCGAGCCCGGGCGGGCTCACTGATTCATGGGCCGGGTAGGCCCAGCCCGGCCCGATTTCCATCACTACCTGCACCTCCTCACATCCCTCTCTTCTTCCTACGGCGAGCGACTAGGGCTCGGACTAGGCAACGATGTGTCGGGGAGCTTGGTGCGGGAGCCCTGGCAGAGCAATGAAGGTGCGAGAGCGACTGAGCAGGGCAGTGACGTCGCGAGCGGGCGACAGGCATGAGAATGACAGGTTCCGCGCTGTCGAGGCGTGCTTCATCGACGCTAGGCGAGGTGGCTGAAATGGTATGCTCTCCTCCCTCACCTCCAGTTTTTTCCCTCGCTTGCTTGCTTGTCGTTCTATATTTTCCTTTTCCGTGGGTATATGAGCTTCCTCCCCCCTTTTTCGCCGTTGTTAAGTTGCCCGGTGGCGCCTGCGGTAAGGTCTTGCTAGAGGAGTGGTCTAGGCATCCCCGTGATGCTATGGTTGGCCACTAGGAGGTGGGTTGCTACTTGCCTCACGCGGCGGTTGGTCGTCCCCAGCAGCCGTGCTGGCGGTTGCAGGCCGACAGTAGTGAGTCGATGCTTCTCCCCCTTGTATGGAATTATTGTATATGTTTGCACCATATCCCTGGTTTCCTTGAATAGAATCTGAATGATGATATCAATATGCCGTCAACTAGATTAAAGACTAGCATTTGCTCTCTTGTCCAGAAAATCTCATACAATACTATGGTTGGATTGAATAATATTGTACAAACAAAAGCCATTATTTTGCTTGAACGATCATTGCAAAATGCCACTGAATCATGTTCGAATAATATTAAGGAAAGGCCACTGTACTGTAGTGGTCCATGTTTGGATTGCCTTCGGAGTTTTGCTTGAGTAAGCACTGTAAAATGCCATGGTATTTATTTGAGTAATAGTAAGAGATGCTATTGACTTTGTGCATGAATAGACCTTGCCTTTTGTTTGAATACTGTGCCCTTGAATACAAATTTTGATTAGCTTGACCATAGTTGTGCTTCTATTTGGATACTACCTATGACTATCCTGGCTATTTGTGCTATTGGTGTGATGACATTCCACGGCTTTGTTTGATAACATGCTCATTTAGTCAATGGTCTTGCATTTGTAGTCTGACTCAGAGTCCAAGTTTGAGATGACCCAGGCGAGCAAGATCACCTCAAGCTCGTGGGCCTGGGGTCGTCGGTCCAGCTCACGATCTGGAGCTGCCTCCAATTCACAAGCTCAGGGTCGTGGAGCTAGTTAACAGTCCAGAGCTGTTGCTACCTCCCTAGCATTAGAGGAGGCGATGCCTAATATCCTTGAGGACGTAAGAAACCAAGATTCCATCTACTCTGCTGTATTTCTTATGCATGCTTTTGATTTGTTGAACTGAATCTCCTTTTGGCAAGAATCTAGCAATTTTGAGGGTCAGTTGCTAGATGAAAACTATATCTACAACTGTGAAGATTTTGAGGTACCATTTTCCTTTTCTGCACAAATTTTCATGGTATAACTGATTTCTAACCCTACTATTCTTCGTTCCTCAGGTCGACGATACCAGATGGGTAATGTAGTGTCTCTGGACACCAATGCTGGAGCACTTCGAGCGTCTCCCTGGCTTCCTAAAGGAGTTTCTACTACACCGCACCCCATTCTGGGGTCTTCTGAGTCTCCAAGCAGTCCATGGGCATTACGTGTTTTTTCGGGCACTTGCGGAGCGGTGGCGACACAAGACCCACACCTTCCACCTCCCCTTTGGTGAGATAACGATCCTACTAGAGCACTAGGTGATATTGACAGGCTTCAACTTTGGCAAGGAGCCCATAGTCGACAAGGCCACCTTGGGGTTCGCCAAGGTTATGGAGCTTTTGGGCCAAGAGTACCCACCACTGACCTGGTCAGCACATTATCTTTGTTATAACTAGATCAGGGAGTGGAACTTATTCTGGTCGGACCCAGCACTAGGATCGAGGGAGGTGGAGTTCGTTTTTCGCCACATCCTAATGGAGTTGATGGCTCTGATCTCTTGTGACACTTCTAAATACTATGTCTTAGCAAATTGGCTGATATATCTCGCCGACTTGGATCACTTGGATCGGTATGACTGGGGCCTTGCTGTAGACACCCCAATAAACTTGCAAATGGACCAAAGCCTAACAAAACTCTAAAAAAACCCTAAAAAAAACCCTAGAAACCCTAGGAAAATCCAAAAACAAACCAAACAAAAATCATAAAAACACTAGGAAAACCCCTAAAAAACTAAACAAAATCCTAAAACCCTAAATAAACCATAAAAACTTTAGAAAACCGTACAAAATCCTAAAAACCCTAGGAAAACTAAACAAAATCATAAAACCCTAAATAAACCCTAAAACCTAGGTTAAACCCTAATCCAAACCTTAAACCCAAGGTTAAGACCTAAACAAAATTCAAAACCCTAATCCAAACCTTAACCTTAAGTCAAACCCTAAACCATAAGTCAAACCCCAACAACCTTAACCACTTCCCACTTCACTCCAACAACCTTAACCACTTTCCACTTTACTCCAACAACCATAACCACTTCCCACTTCTTCTTAACCACCTTAACCACTTCTCACTTCACTCCAACAACCTTAACCACTTCCCACTTCACTCCAATCACCTTAACCACCTTCCACTCTAGCCATAACAACCAACGAAGCCATTTGGAAGCCTATAAATAGCCCCCATTTGCAAGTGAAAAGGGAGATTTGAAAATTTTGAGAGGAGAGCTTCTCAAAGCTTTTTCTCCCAATCAGAGCAACCAGAGTGATCCTGGAGCGAGGAGGAAGCTCGTGGAGGAGAGAGATCAAAGTTTCAGCCATCTCCAATGAGCTCCGACGGCCAAGCTCACTACCAGACCAGGTACACCCTCCACAAGCATTAATTCACTTCAATCTTAGCTTCTTGGATCTCCCTCTTCCTTCCCCGAGTGATTCCAATCAAGCCAGAGGTGTTCCTGGGCAGGGATCAAGCTCTTAGGCCTCGTCGGAGCAATTTTTCATTGGCCTAGGTGGGGGGCGAATCCACTGGTTGATTCGAACCCTAGAGCATTGGATCATCCTCTCCTGGTCTTCCTCAAGCTCTTCCGACCCTTTGTGCGGCATTTCAGCCCCTCACTGAGCCTTTGGAAGCTGATCGCTGGAGTCGCGACGTTCGTCGGGGAATAAGACTGATCACAGTGGCTGATCGTGTGCCTCTAGCCCTGCATGCCTCTCCGAGCATCCAAAAACACTCCACGACACGCCCCTAGTGCTCTAGAGCCATCGAAGCGAAGCCTCAAGCCCTGGTTCACCTCCGCAGTCGAGCTCACTGAAGTTGAATCGCGTCGATGGCGAGCTAGGTCCGAGGATGGGAGGAGTGTCCCATTCTTGCTTCTGGAAGAGGGGAAATGCTCCACTCATCGACTCCAAGCTTCCTAGACCCCTAAGCGACGCGATGCAGCCCTCTAGCAGCCTCCTTCTTCTCCAGTGCCATCACCAAAGTGCTACAACGGCGAGGGAGGTGGGAGGCCCACTCCAACCGTTGAATCCTAGATCCAAACCTCTAGGTCCTTTTCTTCTCCTCCCCTCTTGCTCATTGTGTTTTTTGATCTTCAATCAAGCCTTGGGATGCTCCAAAGCATCCCTAGTGGTCGTCAACAGTGGAGTTCTGTCGCTGATGCCGTCGATTTCTTTTCTTTTTAAAAAATAAAAAATAAGTTTTCTTTTAATAAAACTTCTGAACTTTTTGTTCTCTTACAAGTAGTTCCTTTTTTCTTACAATTAGGTCCTTGCAATTTTCTTTTAAATCGTTTGAATAAAGTTTGATTTGAAAATATTGCAATGTAACCCCTGTAAATTCTTCAAATTGTTTTCCATGCTTTAAAATTAGACAAAAACCCTTAGAGTTACATTTAACACATTAAAGTCCAATAGTTTTGCATTGAAAACCCTGAATTTTGTTGAGATAGTTCTGAATGCATATTTCTCTGTTAAAATTGCAAATTAAACCCTGCATATTCAAACATTCACTCAAGTATGTTCAAAAATTGCATTTAAACCCCTAAGTTTCATGAAAATAATTCTAAATGCATATTTCTCTGATTAAATTGCATTTAAACCCCTGAGTTTCATTAAAATAATTCTGTAAGCATATTTCTCTATCAAAATCGCTAGTTAAACCCTAAGAATTCAAATATTTGCTCAAATGTGACTTAAATTGCATTTTAGCCCCTGAATTTTAGTGGTTTCACATTGAATGCATGTTTTCTAGGGTAAATATACATGTCAGCCCCTGAAACTTTCTGTTTTTAAACAACTACTCTTTTCTTGCATATTTTACACTAAATTTCCAAAGAATTGCATTAAATGCATGTTTTGATGGCAAAATTGCATTTTGACCCCTAGGAATCTTTAATTTGACCAAAAATGCGTAGATTTGCACATTTGACCCTAGATTTCTTAAAAATTACATGAAATGTGTTTTTCTATGTATTTTTGATGATTTAGCTTCAAATTTTCAGTTTTCACTCAGAATTTGGGAATTTTGCACAAAAACCCCTGGAATTCACATTTTTACACTCACGCATGCATTTTGCACATTTTGTTGCACTTATTCATGCATATTTTCTTGTGCCTTCTTCCTTTCATCGTGCACTCATTTCAAACTTGGTTTTCTCATCGTTTCCCAGATTTCTTCCGACTTTCGTGATTTTTGACTTGATTTGGCTTTCCATCGCCCGATGGCGTACATTAACAGACATAACAATGCTGACATTGTCCCGAATGAGGATTATTTTCCCCAATTTCATTTTCTCGGATTTCTTTGAGTTTTTGCTGATTTGTGAGACGCTTTTCGAGAGTTTCTCAATTTTCACGATTTTCCTCTCGCCCACGGGCGTACAGTAAAGCGGCATTCTTAATGCCTACATTTGTCCCTCGAATTATCTTTTTTCCTATTTTTCATTTCTTCTCTTTGATTTGGCATGTTTTCCAGTCATCATATCCATTCAAAATAAGCAAGCACACACCCAATAGACCATTTAGCAAGTAGGAAACCTAGAAAGATTGAGTTCTTCGGGCGCATGGGGGTGCCTAACCCCTTCCCCTTGTGTAACAAGAATCCTTACCCTTTCTCTGGCCTGCATTGATTTGTGCACTACATCCATTAGGCACGGAGCACACATGTTTTCTTCGTCTTATTTTCTTCTTGGTTTTCTTTTGTGTTTGATTTTCCTCATCTTTCCATTAAAAGACTAGGTGGTGACTCCTTTCTTATCCTTCCTTGGTGTTTTCGATTCTAGTCTTCTTCTCTAGATTCACCATCTTCACCGTGACCATATCAGGACTCCTCGTGTGCTTCCACACACCGATAAGGAGAGCTACGTAGGGTTCAACCGGCATGGTCATAGGAACTAGCGACTCTACTAAGGATAACCAGATTCTAGCTTTTGTTTTAGTTTTCATACTTGTCATTGGTCTATATACTTTGTGCTTGCTTGCTTGTTCTATTTGCTTGTACATATTTGACTGAACATGCTCTTTTTTTCCTTTTCACACTATTGCTATGCCACCGCACATGCACATGACCTAATTCATGCTTTTTGTCAATACTTGCTTTTATTCACCTACTTGTGAGCACTACACTAGCACAAGCCATGTTCATGCCTTTTGCTTGTTGATTGACTATTTAGATGCCATGGTTGTGTGTTTTCTTCCCTTTATTTGTATTTACCATAATTAGGAGAGTAGAGACATGTTTGCCTCCCTATCTGGTTAAAATAAAACACACAAACTCAGATAGATAAATAATAAGGCATAACGAGAGACAAATGCTCACAATTCCCATGGTTTAATAAAACACAAGTAAAAGACACAAAAGCATATTGCATGAATGATCAGTTTAGAAAGCATGCAACTTCTCCTCTGAGTCCAGTCACAGTTTGCGAAGGACAATTCTAGTAGCCCGTTCTATAGTTTTGGTGTAGGGCATGTTGCTAGTTTGTCCCCCCTTGTTTAGGGTCATGTTGGTGTTAGTAGAGGGTACAGCTCCATGCTACTGCAGGAGACGAGCCCACCAACGCACCACCTGTTCATTGCCTGCGTTTTGGCCAGGATTTAGAACGGGAACCTACTTTTCTGACCAGAGTCAAAACCCAAACCCATGAGTGCGTCCCACATGGTAAACCCCATGTGGGACATGCATGGTGAGAGAGTGCACTTTAGGACATTCATTTGCATTGTGTGTCATGGCATGCCACTTTAATAAACTTGCATTTGTCTTTACGTCGTTGTCCAGGTTCTGATACTTGTTTCTCTTGCCTATTTTCTCAGGTAGCTTGTTGTGAGGTCCTCAGCTAGGAGCTCGGGTGTCTCTGTTGTGGGCTGCCTCCCGTGATTGTTTTCTCTTGCCTTTTCCAAGCTATTGGTCACTTTTTCACTGTAGTTCGTCTTAGAGATCGTGCACTTGACTTTTTCAGCAGCTCCTTTATTTCACTTGCGGTTAGCCATGCCCCTGCGAACCCATAAGCCTCCGGTTGTTGTTCTGAATGGGGTCCCACACTCAGATCCTCCTTTTCTCACTTTGACCGCTTCTTCTTCCCTCTATGCGTCCCGATTTGGGAATCATGGAGGATCCTTATCCCCTCTTCCAAGACAATGGCAGACACAAGCCGGTCTAGGGCCCGTCACTGATTCGACTACAGTGACTAACACGTGGGTCCTTGATGTTCTGCCAGCTGCACTCTATCTCTCGGGCCCTCCTATTTCAGGAGATCAACCAACTGCGGTTTCATCTTGTTTAGGGGTCATTCTTGTTCCGCTCTTGCCTTAAGACCTATCTTCTAATGAGTCTTCGGCCACACAAGCTCAATACTTGAGAGCTTTGGCCCGAGGGTTCTAGCGCATGGCCCTTTCTCTTGATCATGTTGAGATTCCTACTCTTTTGACATCTGAGGTTCCAGTGCAGACCACTATAGCATTGCAGGCTCACCCCACTACATTATCGCCCATACCATCGCCTCAGCATCACATCGCTTCGACGACGGGGGCGTTATCTCTGTCTCCTGCACCACAATTGCATTGGTTACAGCATGCATCACAATCACCTAGGAATCAACCCATTAGTAGTTGTGCGAGAGTACAGCATTTCTCGAGTCCGTCACCCGGAGCTGTACTGGTGTCGCAGTTGTTGCTCTCGTGCTCAACGTCGCACACAACACAGCATACTCAGAACCCACCTCAACATCAGGAGTGTGTCCCAACATGTAGGTCTTCACTGCACACTAATCGTACACCTCCCACTGTCAAGCCAGTGCATCTCGTCGCATCGGCTCAACAAGGACAACAACCTAAGGAGAAACGAGGCCGTTGCGTTGAAAGTGACTAGACTCCACTGGGTGAGTCACTAAGCATTGTTTTTCCTCGTGTTGTGTCGCTTATGAGACTCCTGGATCAACGTCCCCCACCAACTCCACTCCCTCGGTGATACGATGTGAACATATACTGTGATTATCATCGAGCCCTGGGGCATTCGACTGATAACTGCCACACTCAGCGACATCTCGTTCAGACGATGATCGATAGTGGGCTATTGTTGTTGACACACGAGGCACAGCACCCGCATCCATATCCTTATCCTTATCCTCACCAATATCTTGTTCAACACACATCACACATTCACACACCACCGTTGAACCGACATGTCATGACGTGTCAGTTCAACAAGGGCATTAACAACGGCAGAGGCAGCCTCGCCATAAGGAAAGAGACATCACCCCACTTGGGGATTCGTTGAGCGATAGCTTTCCTAAAGTTGCGCCATTCTTGCAGCTACCAAACGTTCGTCCACCACCGAACCCGCTTCCTAGGTGGTATAAGGCTAACGTGGGTGCCGTCCAAGATTTGATTGACAATGGAGGCATTGTCATCAACAAACAGGAGGCAGCACACACATACACCTGCACACACACACGTGCACACCCTAGAATAGCCGACCTTACCCTGTCTGAGCCTGCAAGCTCCTAGGATATTGGAACTTCAGAGTTTTTTTTCCTCTTTCTCCTAGTTCTGTCTCGGGGAATCCATCGGGCCTCAATTGCCTAGTTTGTCCTCTCTTAGCTTCTGTTTGGCAGCACACATGTATGCCACTCTTGTTCTTCATTTGCCTAGTTTGTCCTCTTGTTCTTTTCTCAGTTCTATCCAGCGACACTCATGTGTGCCACTCTTGTTCTTGTTCCTCTATGGGGGCCAAACCTAAAGCTTGCTAGTTTGCCATGCACCGATCTAACCCAGCACGTGCAAATACCCTAGATCATGTAGGTGATAGCCTTCACAACAGATATCAGCTCCAACAGAGATAAAATTTTAATGTCACCAGCAGATTCAACATTCATAGTCTCAATTTCAATAATGGTTGTGATGGCTTTGGTTACACCTGTCCTGATTCCGATTTCCAGTGGCATTGCAAGGAGTTACTTTGAACCTCAATGGCATCGACAAAATAGCAATAACAAGGACTAGAGTTGTATCCTTTTCCTTTGTTCCCTTTGTTTTTGTTTTGCATCACCATTTATCAAAACACAAAAGTTGAAAAAGAGAAGAAAGAAAGGAAAAAAACACAAAACAGGAAAAAACATCAAGAACAATTAAAAATGGTAGTTTGCTTATCAATAACATTTTGCCCAATGATGAAAATTGGAAAAGCTCGCCTATGTCAGAATGGATTATCCCTCCTCAGTTGTCACTATTTAGACGACCATGTTAGCAAGGGAGCCACTAAACACCAAAGTCGGGCGAAATGACCAAGCTCCGCAAGGATCTTGCACCTCCAAGAGGGAGATAAAATGTTAGGGGTGACTGAGAGTGTGAGCCAGAAAAGAAAACAAACAATCGCGAGGGCATAAAAGAATAGAGAAGACAGAAGGCGAAGACAGAAGTTAGCCCAAGAGTCAAAGGCGTGCGTTGTAGCTCTACCCTTACCATACCTTGGAGAGGAGTTGGAGTATGCGATCAGTAAAATCACACATTTGAGGGACTGACCCACCCTCTTGCAATAAAGGCCTCTTGAATAGATTGGGCGCTTATTACCTCTAAGACAAGGTTAGAGTGAAACCGCACGTCTATGAGGGAGTAAAAGAAAAGACAATGATATCGAAAAGAAAAAGTAGGTGTAGGACCTTAAGGAGTTTGGCATGGAAACAGGTCCATTACGCTACCTTACAATGAGTTCGAGTGCCACCACTACCCAGCGAGAGCCACCTGATGACTTGCGAATCTCTGTAGTCACAACTGAGTCGAAGGTGTCATCTACCTCGAACAGGCATACAACTTTCCAGCCTAACTGAGGGCAAACAAATAGCTGAACTAAACAAGCAAATGATCCAGGTAATGAACTCATTGAACAAGCAAAGCAACAAATGCTGATAACATGCAATTAAAATCACAAGGCATGCATTTCTTGATTAAACAAAAAAAATTCACCCTTAAATAACTAAATTGCTCACAATAATAGAGTCCACAACAATAATAATAGTCATCATAGCCTTGCTTGGATGAATCTTTTTGTTGGCACATAGACTTGTTCAACAAGACTTTTGCCAAGTGCTTTTAGCCATGGACATTTCAGCTCCTCAGTAGTCAAAGTGCATATACAGTGATGACACCAATTAGTGTACGAGCTACATGGACCTAAAGAATAAGTAATGTGACAGCAATTCCTCCGCCACAGTTCAAGTGTGGTAGACAATATTTGGGGAATGCCCGAGGTTAACAAAGCTAAGTACGTGTTTGCAGTCAGAGCACAAAGACATAATAAGTAGCAGAATAGAGAATAGCCAGCTGAAGATAGACTATGATGTATTGCATTACTTCCTACCATCGGAGTATAGCTCAGGACAATGGATGGATATACATGCCTCCAGTCGGTGAACAAATGTGTCTCTGGCCACTTCAGTGATTCAAAGTACACCCACAGTCACAACCTAATCTTCAAGTCTTTACATCCTCAAGTTGTGCCCAGCACTTCCCAGGGTAGCTAGGCTCAATGCCAAAGGCATCCATTTTGCCTCGGTATCTTGTGATCTAACTTCCGAGCATCATGCACCTTTTATGCTAGGGACATGTTAGCTGCTTTCTAGCTGGGCTCACACAATCCATTGCTTGGTTCATCAAGGGCAAGTCAATTGCTCTCTGATCAGGACTTGTACATAAAATGATTAGCGAAGACAACAGCATGGCTGTGGATTCTACGCAACAATCCAGAATTTGGCAAATACAATTAGGAGCATGTCCTACAGTAGTGCGACCAAATACGGAGCTATCAAAACACCACGGTTGAGCAAAACACATCCTAAACATACCAGCTAAAGGCAAGTTACAATCCTGATCAAAGGCCTTTATCGAGTTGCCACAATTCCTTCTCTCTTCCAAGTACAATACAGGAAAGCAGTTGGGTGCACATACTTCCAGTCACTTGATGAATGGATCACTTGCTTCGACTAGTGATAGTCTCAAGTACTCCAGTGGTTCAGGAACATCTGTAGTTACAATCTGGCTTCCAAGACCCCATACCCTCAAATGATGTCCACCCAGTACAATACTAGGGGCATGTCAGCTACACTTTAGTCAAAAGTCACATGCAAAGCACCAGCTACAGTGTAACTGAGCCAGAGCCTTCGACCAGGGGCATGTCAGCTGCTCTTTGATCGAAATTCATGTCTCAGGCACCTAACAGAACATTCACTTACTATGTAACTAAACTAGAGCCTTCGACCAGGGGCATGTAAGCTACTTTGTGGAAAGAAAGACTGTTTTGAGAGCGCTTGGTACAAATTATCTTCCAAATGATGGTCAGTGCACCTTCTTATAGAGAAGTGACATTCAACACATAATGGCTCCTACAAGATGACAATTGTAGTAGGGCACTACGTTGTTTCAACTGGCATCCCCCAAAGCGACGACGATCCAGGGTGCACTGATACTTGAATAAGATCCCTTTGGCAAATCCTTTTGGCTAAACAGAAGGTTAGGCCCTCTTTCCTTTTTATTCTGATCCTGACAAATGGATTCAAAGCACCCCTTTCACCTTTGAATTCCTATCCGGACGGACAGATTCAAGGCCTCCCTTTTCCATCTTGTCTAGATTACCGATCGGAGTCTAGATGTTCCCATCCAAGGTTCAGTCCATTCGGATGAATCCTGGTGCCACCCCTCTCACCTTTGAATTCCTATCCTGACGGACAAATTCAAGGCCTCCCATTTCCATCTTGTCTTGACTATCAGTCGGAGTCTAGATGTTCCCATCCAAGGTTCGGTCCATTTGGAAGAATCCTGGTGCCACCCCTTTCGCCTTTGAATTCCGATCTTGATAGATGGATTCAAGGCCTCCCTTTTCCATCTTGCCTAGACTACCGGTTGGAGTCTAGATGTTCCCATCCAAGGTTCAGTCCGTTCGGACGAATCCTAGTGCCACCCCTTTCGCCTTTGAATTCTAATCCTGATGGATGGATTCAAGGTCTCTGTTTTCCATCTTGTCTAGACTACCGGTCGGAGTCTAGATGTTTCTATCCAAGGTTAGGTCCGTTCAGACAAATCCTGGTGCCCCCCATTCGCCTTTGAATTCTGATCCTGACAGACGGATGCAAGGCCTCCCTTTTCAATCTTTTTTAGACTACCGGTCGGAGTCTAGATGTTCCCATCCACAGTTTGATCCGTTCGGACGAACCTCAATGTCCCCCTTTGTTTTGAGTTCCACTCCGAATGGATGGAATCAAAGCAGATTGTTTGCCTCCTTCCTTTGGGCTGGTATCCCGAACTACCCGAGAATCCTTGTAATGCTCGATGGATTCCCCATTCTCCTTGTTCCTTCCCTCTTTCTGGGCTGGTAGTCCGAACTACCTGGATGACTTCCGTGACCAGTCACTTTTCGGTCTGCAAGCACCGTGACTCTTGTTCGACGCTTTTCTCAACAAGTGTGATAACCAATCATGTCTTTTAGGAGCTGATTGGTCATCAACGTGTCAGCATTTGTCATTTATATTGGTTTCTCTGATGTTGGCTTCGATTGTGGTGTTCAGGGAGACAGGACAAGACTTCTAGTGCATTCACTGACTGATAGCTGGTTGCCATTAACTAACTCTTTCTTGTAGCTTCGGATAGGGCATCTTCGTCACTTCGAAGCAATGATCTCCTCCTCCTGATCTCTCTTCCATGTAAGAAGGGGTGGGGTGTCTCTATCAAACCTAAGCATCGGTCTCTATTCCATTCGTCCTCTGACCTCGCTCAGGGAGGGGCATCTGTAGACACCCCAATATGCTAGCAAATGGACCAAACCCTAACAAAACTCTAAAAAACCCTAAAAAAATCTTTAAAACCCTAGGAAAACCCTAAAAATCCAAACAAAAATCATAAAAACCATAGGAAAACCCTAAAAACTTAAACAAAACCATAAAACCCTAAACAATCATAAAAACCCTAGGAAAAACCCTAAAAAACTAAACAAAATCATAAAACCGTAAATAAACCATAAAACTTTAGAAAACCGTACAAAATCCTAAAAACCCTAGGAAAACCCTAGAAAACTAAACAAAACCATAATACCCTAACTAAACCCTAAAACCTAGGTTAAACCCTAATCCAAACCTTAAACCCTAGGTTAAGACCTAAACCAAATTCAAAACCCAAATCCAAACCTTAACCTTAAGTCAAACCTTAAACCATAAGTTAAACCCCAACAACCTTAACCACTTCCCACGTTACTCCAACAACCTTAACCACTTCCCACTTCACTCCAACCACCTTAACCACCTTCTACTCTAGCCATAACAATCAACCAAGCCATTTGGAAGCCTATAAATAGCCCCCATTTGCAAGTGAAAAGGGAGATTTGAAAATTTTGAGAGGAGAGCTTCCCAAAGCTTTTTCTCCCAATCTGAGCAACCAAAGTAATCCTAGAAAAAGGAGGAAGCTCGTGGAGCAGGGAAATCAGAGTTTCAGCCATCTTCGGCGAGCTTCGATGGCCAAGCTTACTGCTAGTCTAGGTATGCCCTCCACTGACTTCAATTCATGCCCAAAATGCTCTCCTAGGTCTCCCTCTACCTCCCTTGATCGATTCCAATGGAGCCAGAGGTCTCCTCTAGTCGGAATTGCATTCCCAGGCCTCGTCGGTGTCGTTTTCTGGTGACCTAGGTGGGGGTGCAAGTCCAGGGCATGATCCTTGCCCTAGAGTGCTCGAACCACCTCTCAAACCTCCTTCTTGCTTCTCCAGCCCTTGGTGTGTCGTTCCAACACCACACTGAGCCTCCAGAAGCTGGTCACTAGAGTCGCGACGTCTCGCCATTGCCAGGGAAAAAGACTGGTCACAGTGAAGGGACGCGCGCCTCTAGCTCCGTCGTGCCTCTCCAAGCCACCAAAAACATTCCATGGCATGCCCCCAACACACCGGAGCTGTTAGGGTCGAGCCTCGTGCCCTGAATCACTCCCACAACCATGCTCACAGGAGAAGACGATGGTGACGGCAGGCAGAACCCAATATCATGCGATCTTCCTCCATTCTGGTCCCCGATGGAAGGGGAATGCTCCACTCATCATCGTCATGCCACCAGGAGCTTCGAGTCGTAGCCCCATGGCCTCTAGGATCCTCCTTCTTCCTTGGCGTCGTCGTTGGAGTCACGTCGATGGTAAGGGAGGTGGGAGGCCCACTCTAGCCGTTGAAGCCGTGATCCAAACCGTTGGATCCTCTCCTTCTCTTCTCCTCTTGCTCATTATGCCTTCTAATCTTCGATCAAGCATTAGGATGCTCCGGAGGAACATCCCCGGCAGTCGTCGACAGCGGAGTTCCGTCGCCGGCAGTTGTCAATCCCTTTTCTTTTTAAAAAATAAAAAGATAAGTTTTCTTTTGATAAAACTTTTGAACTTTTTGTTTTCTTACATTCAAGTCCTTATTTTCTAACAAGTAGGTCATTTTTCTTGCAATTAGGTCCTTGCATTTTTTTTTAAGATCTTTTGAATAAAGTTTGATTTGAAAATATTGCAATGTGCCCCCTGAGCATTTTTAATAATGTTTTCTAGGCTTAAAAGTTTGACAAAAACCCATAGAATTTCTTTTCATGCATTAAGGTCTAGCATTTTTGCATAAAAAAACCCTATACTTTGTTGAAATAATTCTGAATGCATATTTCTTTGATTAAATTGCATTTAAACCCCTGAGCTTCATTAAAATAACTCTGTAAGCATATTTCTTTGTTAAAACTACTACTTAAACCCTAGAAATTTAAATATTTTCTCAAATGTGACTTAAATTGCATTTTAGCCCCTGAATTTTACTTATTTCACATAGAATGCATTTTTTTAAGGGTAAATTTACATGTCAACCCCTAAAACTCTCTGTTTTCAAACATGGACTCTTTTTCTTGCATATTTTACCCTAAATTTTCTACATAATTGCATTAAATACATGTTTTGTTGGCAAAATTGTATTTTTACCCCTAGGAATCTTCAATTTGACTAAAAATGCACAGTTTTGCACATTTGACCCAGATTTCTTCAAAATTACATGAAATGTGTTTTTCTATGTATTTTTGGTGATTTAGCTTTAGAATTTCAGTTTTCATTCAGAATTTGGGGTTTTTGCACAAAAGCCCCTAGAGTTCACATTTTTACACTCTCACATGCATTTTGCACATTTTGTTGTACTTTTTCTTGCATTTTTTCTTGTGCTTTCTTCCTTACATTGTGCACGCATTTCTAACTCATTTTAAGCTTGATTTTCCCATTATTCCATGGATTTTTTCCGACTTTCGCAATTTTGATTTGATTTGGCTTTCCATCGTCCGAGGGCGTACATTAACAGGCTTAACAATGCCGGCATTGTCCCGAATGAGGATTATTTTCCCTAATTTGATTTTCTCAGATTTCTTCAAGTTTCCATTGATTTACCTGACACTTTCTGAGAGTTTCTTGATTTTCACGATTTTCATCATTATCCACGGGTGTACAGTAAAGCGACATTCTCAATGCCTACATTTGTCCCTTGGGTTAACTTTTTCCCTTTTATTCATTTCTTCTCTTTGATTTGGCATGTTTCCAGTCATCTTTAGCATGTGCATTCAGAATAGACAAGCATACACACAATAGACCGTTGGCAAGTAGGAAACCTAGAAAGACCGAGTTCCTCAGGCGTATGGGGGTGCCAAACCCCCTCGCCATGCGTAACAAGAATCCTTACCCTTTCTCTGGCCCGCATTGATTTATGCATTACATCCATTTGGCAAGGAGCATACATGTTTCTTCATCTTGTTTCTTCCTGGTTTTCTCTTGTGTTTGGCTTTCCTCATCTTTCCATTAAAAGACTAGGTGGTGACTCCTTTCCGTATCCTTTCTTATCTTTCTTGGATTCACCATCTTCGCCGTGACCATATCAGAACTCCTCGTGTGCTTCCACGCACCCGTAGGGAGAGCCATGTAGGGTTCCACCAGCAAGGTCACATGTGCCAGTTATACCTACATGCGCTGCGGCCTGGATAGTGTCGTAAAGAGCAATCAGCGGTCCCACATGGGGCTTTACCCACTACTGACAGTAAGCTCCTGTGTTATCTTCTTCAATTTAAGCAATATGATTATGTTCTGACTTGCTTTTCTGTATTTGCAGTACTGGTGGATGGAGCATTGTATGCAAGGGCATTACTTCTTATGCCTCTGTCCCAGAATTCTCCCACTTGGACGGTAGTGGTGTGAGCCAGACCACCGTACCGTAGTAGGGGTGCACAGTTACGAGTCTTATTGCTATCTACTGGACCTGCTATCGATACATGATGTGAGTTTGCAAACATCACATTTGTTTACTACTTTTCTCTATTTTTGTTGAGCCATTGGACTGACTCGTGCTTTGCTTTGCCCTATACAGGTCGAGCTGAGGTCGTTTGAGCGGTACGTCGGGCTAGACTAGGAGCCTCTGAATTTCGCCCGAACCTACTGCTGGAAGTAGATGAAATTTTTCTATTTCAAGAAGTCCGCCTCTTATCTTTTTGGCCGGGCTCATCATCAGTTCACCCTGGAGTTCGGCATCCCTCTTTCGCCTCCTACCGAGATGGCCCCTCAGGCCACTACCCACATACGGGCTCACTCTATCGCGACAAAGATCATGGTCGACCGAAGCTGGTACACCCTTCGTCCTGCTAGCTATGACGAGTACCAAGATTGGTATGAACGTGCCTACAAGTCATATCTCTTCGAGGAGGACCTCTGGGAACAACAGGATATGTGGTTCTTAGAGAATTGGGTTGAGGTGAATTTTACTTTCTACTTGTGGAATAACTTGACTCCATGATTCTGGTTGTTCAAACATAATTGTTTGCTTCTGTAGCAGCGGTTCGAGGGCAAGTCGAGTGATTTCTATGCTCAAGTGCGATGAGCCAAGGTATTGTAATCTACCTCTTTTGGTTTACAATTTCTGACTGTACATGCCTAATCATGCTGACAACATTATCTTCATCTGTAATAGGCTAGGCCGAAAGCCTACATGGAGGTAAGTGATTTCCTGGTTTTGTGTCTATCATTCTTTTCTGTGCACATTCGGGACTGACCTTCTTATTTCAGGGATACCAATTGGAAGACGTCATCCTTGGGAGTGGCGTGACGAGGCCGACCTTGACCTCGAGGAGGATACTTCTGCAGTTGGTGACTTGATCGGCGCTTTTGCTTCTGCCCCCTCTCGTGCTCATGTGGCTACAACTGCGACTACTCGATGGCTCTGACGCAAGGGTGAGCACCACACCGCTCGTGCTTCCCAAGGGCGGGAACCAAACGAGAGCGGCAACGAGGCTTGGGATTAGTTTACCCATTTGACTTTATATATTGGCAAGTGTTGTAATTGAAACATTGTTGATGGTAAACTCTGGTCTGTAACTTGAGCTGTCCTCTTAATTAGCTTGTTTTCTGGATTAATGTCTTCTGAATTGCTTGTCTTTGTTGTGTGCCTTGAATGTGATTGTCTGTGCTTGTAGCTAAGCTTCAACTTCTTCGCTCCAGTTAGGTGAGCTCTAGAATGACAATGGCTTGGTTGAGGAGCCCTATGCCATGCGCTCATGTAACACGCGCATCTCACCAGTGCAACTCAGATGAAGGTGTAAATCCCTAAAGAACATGTGCATGTGGAACGCGCTTCTCCTCAGTGCCTCTGTTACAGGGCCCAAATTCCCTACTTACTACGTGTATGTCATCCGCGCAACCACGACACGTGTGACGCTTGACATAGTCATGGGTCGTCATCCTGTTATTGCTCACGGACCTTTTCCCTCCTTTAAAACGGGGTCGTTGTCCTGTTGACGTTTCTCATGTGATCCCAGTTCAGCCAGAAGGGCTCCAGGAAGATCTGTCCTTTATGGAGGATGCCATCGAGATTGTGGACCGCTAGGAGCAAATGCTGCGTAATACGGTGATTCTGCTAGTCTTGGTGTGGTGGTGGCATCATGGAGCCGAGGAGGCCACGTGGGAATGTGAGGAAGCCATCCTAGCCTAGTACTTGTATCTTTTCACCTAGTGATTTTGAGGGCGAAATCTTGTCTTAAGGTGGTTAGGATGTAACACCCATAAATATCATTTTGTAATTATTTACATTTTATGAATTTTATTCCTAGACGGGTGTTAATATTCTAAACCCGCTGTGCAGTTCAGTGCTTTTGGGCTTGGACCTCGTGGGCTGGCTTCTGTTTGCGTGTCCCTATGCGTGGTTTGGCACTATGCATTGTGGCATTGTGTGTGTGGGGCCTAGGTGTGGGTCTGTGTGGGGCCATGGTGTGGGGTCCCCATGGTGTGGGGCCATGGTTGTGGCCGATGGTTGGGTAGAGCGGTTGGTTGCTCCTGCGGTGTGCCGGTGGCTGAGACGCGCAGGTGGGCACGTTCTCAGCTACTGCGAGCGTAGACTTTATAAGCCGCACCACTCTCCTTCGTCACCAGCGCTGTCTTCTCCTTCCTTCTTCTTCCTTTCCCTTCCTCCTCGGCGGCGCATCCCTCCTCCACGCCCACCTTCTTTCACTTCCTCCCCACTCTTCCTTCTCCTTCATTCTCCTTTCCCCTTCTCCTTCCACCTGATCTCCTCTATTTCCCTTGTTCTTCATTCGCACGCATGAAGACGGAGAGAGAGGAAGAGATCGAGGGAATGAAGCGGAGGGCTATGATTGCTCGTGGTGGTGCACGGAGCTCGCGTGGTGTGCCCCGTGGTCGTGGTTGCACCGGAGCTCGCCGAACTCGATCAAGAATCGCTAGAGGCGTTTTTCAGGTATGCACCACCACTTGAGTAATAGAGAGCATGAAATTGGTAGAAAATGCTAGGATTGCATGGAATTTAGGTAAATTTTCTTTCCTAGAATTTATTGTGATTTATTGTGAATTTATGGAGCATTTATGCTGGCGGTTGCGTTTTAGGTCATTTTGACCCTTATGCTTTTGTGATTTTAAATCTTGATGCATGGTGAATGGATTTTAGTTTTGTTTGTTGGGTTTTGGAGTAGACTCAAGGGTCTACACCATATGTTTTATACAAGATTTTTGGCGTTTGTTTAGAGGGTCCGATTGGAGGTCCCAATTGGGGTGATTCGGACAGTAGGGTTTTGGGCCATTTTCTGGGATCACAGAATTCGACATACCAAATTGAAAATGGCATACCGAATTAGTGGATTTCGGTATACCAATTTCGTTTGATATACCATTTTTCTGTCAGTTTGGTCCTCTGGTCGAAATTCGGTCATTCGTTTTTGGATGGTATACTGAATTTGGCTTGAGTGTTGACCGTTGACCTTAGTTCGGTCGACCAATCCAGATCAGTCTATCGAATCAGCAGATTTCAGCATACCGAATCTGACTTTTGGCATACCAATTTTTGGGCCCAAATAGGTTTATAAAATGTTTTTTAGCTAGCTTTTTGGATGCCGTGTTTTGTCCCTTTGAGACGAGATTGTGGACCATCAGTGGTGGTCTTTTGGGACACCTGATGCGCTGTTTTGCTGAGGTTTTGAAAGAGTTTTCAAAGATATGGAAATGGTTTGGAAAATGAATTTCAAGGAAATGGTTGACCTGTTTTGGAAAATGATTTCCTAGTTTTCTATGTGCGGGCCGAGATAGTGTGGGACTGTGTCATCGGGACTAGGGAATGTGATGACATTCTCGCGTGGTCGGGCGCGACTCCCTGGTTGAGGTCAGGGGGCCGAGATACCTGAGGCTAAGGGGCGTCGAGTCCTGGAGATATGAGACTCCTTGACTATCATCTCAACGCTAGGGTTGTGGTCCACGGGTTGAGGTGTCTTGTGGCATGACGGGGAGGTATGATACTCCTACTATTGCTGTGAGCACTGAAGCTCGGGTGTTGTTAGGTGTGGAGGTTTGGTACTCCCTCCTAAGCACCGTGTGTGAAGGACACCGTGAGGAGGCGTACCCAGTGGTGGCCAGTGCGGGTGGGACATGTGCCCCGTAGCTGGTAGAGTCCTAAGAGACAGGACAGCCTTCCCAGGGAGAGGTTGGCTTTTGAGGGTTCTCCTGAGGGAGAGGAATCGCAGGACAGTGATTGCTCCTGCACAAGGTGGCTTCACCGTCGCAGTGCAAAACGCTATGGTCGCTCCTCAGTGGGCCGCATGTGGCCAAAGTTTGGTTGCCTGGCACTGGGCTTCCCAACTCACTGTGTGTGGTTTTGGCCATTGAGGGTTGTTGCTTGTCGCTTTGGGCTAGTAGAGCCCTGGTTTGTGGTTATGGTCGGTGAGGGCTTGATTTATGAGGTTTTGAGAAAATGGTTTGCGAAAGAAATTTAAAAGGAAAATAGATTATGGTTTTGTTTTCCACAGTTTTCGTGGGGTGCGTACTAGTTGACTTTGGTCACTCATGCGTTTTCCTTGTGGTTTTGGTTTGCAGGTGCAGACATGCGATTGGTTTAGCGTAGTGCATATAGTTTGGAGTCTTCTAGCCGCACACATAGATTCTTGGTAGTTTGATATGCAATGTTTAGCTTAAATTTTCCCGTAATTTAATTTGTTTAAGTTATTGTGGAAAATTTGGGACGTGACACGATATCTCCTGTGTGTCGTGGCCAGATTCTGGAAACCAGCCCACCACGTATTCCGGTTTGGTTGTGAGGAAATGACCATCACCTTGGAGCTAGATGGCGAATTTGTGGCCTGTCGAGACTGCTGGGGCCTTTGGTCTTCATGCGTCAAGATGGATATGCATCCGTTCTTTCCCAGCAAACCGGTTTGGTTCTTTCCCTACTATAGAATGCGGGAGGCGCTTAATCTGTGTAGATGGCTCAGAACCCATGATGTGCTTGGACTTCCTTAATGAAGTGATTATGAGGTGCTGTGTACAAGGCGATGATCTATGGCTATGCAGCTTCATCCTTCATTTCCTTGGGGAGCTCATATTCAGTCATGGTCGGATGACCATAGCGATTGAGGTAGCTGAGATCGCTTTGGCAGTGGTGAGCAAACCAATTGATCTGGCTCCTGTGATCCTAGTTAAGACTTACCGGGGCCTGGATCATGCTCTCCACTGATGTCGCCATTTCTACGACTGTGGAGCATTGGTGTAGGTAACTTTGAATTCTGCTCAGATTGGCACATTTGTGTACTAACTCAATGCTTGGACAGGTGTGGTTGGTGGCTCACATGGGAATCGAGGTCCTGCACCCCCAAAGGCCAGCATTTGAGGCTTACTGCCAAAGTGGGCATTCCTGGACCAGTTATGGAGTATGGGAGTTCTATAAGGAGCTGGAGGGACTATCCGGAAGACGGATGATTTGGCGGATCGTGCCATCAACTGCGAAGCCTTTCACAGTGTTCTTCAATGACATTGACATGAGGGTGGTCGTTCTTCTTGGCCTGACTGGAAGAGTGGAGTATCACCCTACTCGTGTCCTACGTCAGTTTGGTTTCTGTCATGATGCCATTGAACAATCTCCCATGCCTGCCATCTTCCGACTGTATCCTCAGAATTCTATTGCCATGACCGCGGAACTGGCTTGTCTGCTACGAACCGACGTTAGCTCTAGCGATTTGACTCTAGCGAGAGGCACAGGTTGTTCTGCGGCACATAGGGCACATACACAGGCAGACTGGCCAATCAGTGAAATAGCCCCTGGCGCTCCTCTGTTTCAAAATGCTAGCAACTCAAAGAGGCCCTGGACTGGAGGGAATAGTTGATCCAAGCATATGTAGTGTATTTCTGTGATTTCCACCCATACTTGTACCTTGGATCTTAAAGTTCAAGGAGAAATCCAAGTTGTTTCATTGTGTGCTCCTTTACCTCCTTTTGTGACTAGCTTCTCTAAGTGACTTTGCCACAACATTAGGATAGGCCCAAATCACCTACTCTTTCGAAGGCGTAGATTGGATACATTATTGTGACTTGGTGGCTCTGGCCTTTAAGCCGGGTATGCGGGAGGTACTTCTGCTGCAAGTTGGCAAGTGGTATCCTAAGTAGAAACGCGGATATCCTATGCACATGTCCTACAAGCAATGATCACATGGCTCCTAGATGTGGGGGGTAAATGCTGAAGTTTCCTGGTCTCCGAAGTCCCAATCTGGGGCATTTCTGGGTTTGATGATTTGCCTCTATCCATTCCTCCCACTGGCTTTTATTGTGGAGTCACCAACTTGCATCGAACTCTTGGCCTGAAACACCCAATCAAACACCATTTGCCAAAACGCAACTAACATGCCCCTGGCTGTGGATGCTTCATTTGGTGGGACCTAAGTAGAGGCTACTAGCGTGTCCCTGGCAGAGATGTGGTTGGCTGGAGGCGGCCACGAGAGCAGCTGACATGCCCTGTTGAAGTTAGCCATGAAGGCAGTTGACATGTCCCTGGCTAACGACTAGGCAAAGTCCTATCCTGTGGTAATGACGATGGGGGAAGTAATGTAGATGTAGATGCATGGATTGCTTACTTAGTTATACTGAGCCCTCAGCATTAGGAAGGCTTTGATGCCATCCCGAAAGGGAATGGGGGATTTTGCCACCCGATGGGTTCTATCCAGATCCCGAGCTAGCAGGTGGTACTCTGGGTAGCAGGGTGGTTATGCTAGGATAGCTGATACTGGAATGATGGATACCTTGGTAGTAAGCGTTTAGACGGTGACGAGGCTAGGGCTCCACATCAAACTCTTTGGGTCCCACACCTACTCTTTCATATTATCAGTTTTTCTTTTGCTCCCTCATTGATGTGTGGGTTCACTCTACTCCTAATGGGGGTAATGGACGCCAACGTGGGAGACTTTTACTAAGAAGCGGGGCTAGTCCTTCAATGGCATGGGTGGCTCAAGCATATGGTCCGACTCCTGCCTAAGGTACGGTAGGGGTAGAGTCGGCCCACACACCTCTCTCTAGGGCTTACTTCTATCTTCGACTTCTGTCTTCTCATTTCTTTTTGTGCCCTCTATGCATTATGATTTTTCTTGCTCACTCTCGTTCACACCCTAGCATTTTATCTCCATTTTGGAGGTATGGGTCCTTGCAGAGTTTGAAAGCTTTGTCCTTATCTCGATGGGATGTAGCTTCCTCATTTGCTAGATGATCCAGACAAGACCCTTTGGGAGATGAGAACCTTTTCTCGAGATAGGCTAAGCTTTTCCGATTTCATCATCGAACCAAAATGCAAATGGTGCATGCACATGTTTGCTGATACAAGAATCCAAAACATGAATGTTGAATGCATATGTTGCATGAATGCAGGAATGCGTGTTATAATAACTCGGTGTGAGTACAATGAGACAGAATGAACAAATGCCAGGATGCGGATTACAAATGCAACTTGCAATTATGTAGGGTGCTAGGATACAAGGGAGAGGACTTTGCTCAACGCACCGAGACCCAGTAACTGGTAGTATTTCTTTAGGTAGCATGTATTGACTAGCTCAGACTGCTCAATGCGGTCCATGTCCTCTAAGATCACAGCTCCTCCTGAGAAAACCTGCTTGACAACAAAGGGACCTTGCCAATTGGGTCGGAACTTTCCACGGGCATTGGGCAGATGAATTGCTCGCAACACCAAATCTCATGGTACTAGGCTTCTGGGTCGGACCATCTTTTGATAGGACCTGGCATGCGTTTCCGATAGCACTAAGCATGGTGCAAGGCCTACAATCTGCACTCATCTATTAGGTTTAGCTGTATGCACTGATCTTCGACCCATTCTGCCTCATCTAGCTCTGCTTCCCTCAGGATTCTGAGTGACGGAATCTCTACTTCAATGGGGAGAACTGCCTCCATGTCGTAGACCAATGAGTACAGCGTTGCCCCTGTAGAAGTCCGGATGGATGTCCTGTAGGACCACAACACGTAGGGGAGCTGGTCATGCCAATCCCGATGAGTATCTGCCATCTTCTTCAATATCTTTGTGAGGTTCTTGTTGGCAGACTCCACATCGTCGTTCATCTGCGGGCAGTATGGGGAGGATCTGTGATGCTTGATGTGAAGGCTTTGTAAGAAATTATCCACCCTCTTGCCTACAAAGTTCTTTCCATTGTCGAAGATGAGGGCATAAGGAACCCCGTACCGAGCCATAATGTTGTTCTAGATAAACTTCTCTGTCGCCATGGCGATGACTACCTTGTAGGAAGCTGCTTCTACCCATTTCGTAAAGTAGTCGATTGCTACTAAGATGAAATGGTGCCCATTGGAGGCTGTGGGATGGATGGCTTCGATAATGTCGATCCCCCACATTGAGAAGGGCCATGGTGTAGACATATTATGCAGCTGATAAGGGGGAGCATGGATCATGTTCCCATGGACCTGGCAATTGTGGCACCTTCGGATGAACTAATAGCAGTCTGCTTCCATGGTCGACTAGTAGTAGCATTGTAGCATGATCTTCTTTGCCAACAAGATCCCATTCATGTGTGGGCCGCACACTCCAACATGGATCTGTAGCATCAGGGTACCGGCGTCCTTTCCGTTTATGCACCTCAACAACATTTGGTTGTAGGACCTTTTGTACAGATGGCCACCACTGGGGACATACTTCGACGCAAGCCACTACATGGTCTTCCTGTCAGTGCCAGGGGTATCAGGCGGGAGGTTCCCAGTTTGCAAGAAGACCTTGATGTCGTGGTACCAAGGAAGCTCTTCAAGTGGATCGGCTTCTTTGATGCTCATGCAGTACACAGGGTAGTCCACTCGGGTCATCGATACGTCCACCACATGATCGTTTGGTATGGACAACCACGATACCAAAGTTGCCAACACATCTACATATGCGTTCCTGTCTCTGTTCATCAATGAGAAGGAAATGTCCTCGAATTCTACCATGAGCTTCAAGAGTTATGAGTGGTAGGCACCAGCTTCGTGTCTTCTGTCTTCCAACTCCCATTCACCTGGGATATCATCATATTACACCTCGTTATTGGTGCACTGGAACGACAGTTTCTTCGAAAATAGGATGAGCTATCCTTGGAGTGTTGCTAGCACTGCCCCAATACCCTGGCCTTTCTTGTTTACAGCCCTGTCAAAGTAGAGGCACCTTACGACTCCTTGAGTCTTGAATCATCCATGGCGAATAATATGTCTTTGTTGGGAAATTGGGTCTACAAGGGCTAGTACTCCGGCAAAGGCAAGTTAACTAGGTGATCTGCTAAGGCCTGTCCCTTCATTGATTTTTGCGTCACGAAGGTGATGTCATATTGGGATAACAAAACCTATCACTTGATGCATCTGCCCATCAGTGTCGACTTCTGGAACAAGTACTTCATCGAATCACGTCGTCACAACAGTAAAACAGGATATGCCATCATGTAGTGCCGCAAGCATTGGGTGGCCCAGACTAAGGATAAGCAAACATTTTCAATGGTGGTATACCTAGCATCACAACCGTTGAACTTCTTGCTCAGATATTACATCGTCGTTTCTTTAGGGCCTGTCTCTTCGTGCTAACCCAATACGGTGTCCATGGAGTGCTGCGTAATTAACAAATAGAGGAGGAGTGGCCATCTTGGCGTTGGGGGGATTAGGATTGGTGGCCTAGCTAGCAACTTTTTGATCTTATCGAAGGCGGCTTGGCACTCCATACTCCAGGTGATCTGAGTATTTTTCCTGAGGAGCTTGAAGATTGGCTCACATACGGGAGTGAGCTTGGTGATGAAGCAACTGATGTACTTTAGGCACCCCGTTAAATCGTGGACCTCCCTCTCTATGGCCGAAGGGGACATTTCGATGATGGCTCTGGCTTTATTAAGGTCAACCTCAATTCCCCTTTGGCTAACTATATATCCCAAGAGCATTCCTGATGTCACGCCAAACACACATTTACTGGGATTCAACTGGAGCTTAAACTTCCGTAGGTGGTCAAACAGCTTTCTCAAGCAAGCGAGATGGTCATCAGACTATTTGGATTTGGCAATCATATCGTCCACGTACACCTTGATGTTCTAGTGCATGAGGTCATGAAAAAGTGCTATCATTGCCCTATGGTATGTAGCGTTGACGTTCTTGTGTCCGAACGGCATCACCTTGTAGCAAAAGACCCCCTAAGGGGTGATGAACGATGTCTTCTCCATATCCTCTTCTACCATTCTAATCTGATTGTAGCTTGAGAAGTCGTCCATAAATGATAACATTTTGTGTCCCATGGTGTTGTCCACTAGTACATCGATGTGAGGTAGTGGGAAATCATCTTTCGGGCTCACTTTGTTGAGGTCTCTATAGTCAATGCACATACGAACCCGTCTGTCCCTTTTCAGCATTGGAACTACATTGGCTAGCCATTCTGGGTAAAGGATGACTTTTAGAAATTTGACTTGGTGTTGCTTCATGATTTCCTCTTTTAATTTGAGAAGCCAGTGTGGGTGCCATCTCTTGAGTTTCTGCTTGAATAGCTTGGCATCTGGCTTCAACGGTAGAGTGTGCACTACTACCTCAACATCCAATTTGACCATATCATCATAACTCTAAGCAGAAACATCGCTATACTCCTTCAGAAACGTGACATCGCTATACTCCTTCAGAAACGTGATAAAATCTGCCCTCACCTGTGGTGACAATTTCGCACTAATGCGAACCTCATTAACATCACCCGGTGCGTCGATATTCACCATCTTCGTGTCCTCCTCGACGTGCAAATTCGAACCTTTCGGATTGTCGTCGTGAGGGTCGAATTCTTGCACATCTTCTGAATCATCAACACCCGTGTGGTTCTCCTCCTCGTACGCTATTAGTTCTGATAATACCTCCTCTTGGAATGCTAAGTTAGTGACATCAGAGGAGAGGATCTACTCCGACTCCTGCCCCTATTTATGCTTGAGGAGGGTCACGCTGACTCTGGTATTCTTGTAGCTACACTGCGTGAACTCCGATCATGCACTTTACTGCTCTGCTATGGTGCTGGCTTGTTCTTGTCCCTCCTCTACAGTAGTTCTAATATTTTTGGTTTTTTGTATTTTTTTGATTTTTTTGTGTTTTTTGTACTATTTACAATAATCTTCCCCTGGCGGTCATCTTGCTGGTGACTACTCTAGGGGTTGCTCTGTGGGCTCTCTGAGGAGCCTACCTCAAGGTCTTTTTTTTTGGCCCTCGCCTATCTCAAGGCGAGGCTTGTGCTACAAATACCACCTAGGCCCGCCTTCCGGCTGCTCAGAGATCATCTCCTTTGGTCTAGTCTTGACTGTTTTGCCCTCCTCCACAACCACGATTGTCAGAGGACCTCGATGATTCTGGGGTGGGGCAAGTTCTGGCTCTGATGCAACTACTCCCTATCGTATTCCTGTCTTCTTCAGCTACGTCTTCGGCCAAGAATGCTAGTTGCACTTGGAATAACACTTCAAGGTCATTTAGCACTGCGTCTACGTTGGTGTGACCATGCCGGTGGAACCCTGCACGGCTCTCCTACGGTGCGTGGAAGCACACGAGGAGTCCCGATACAGTCACGGCGAAGATGGTGAATCCGGAAAAGAAGACTAGACTCGGAAACACCAAGGAAAGATAAGAAAAGGATAAGGAAAGGAGTCCCCACTTAGTCTTTTAATGGAAAGACGAGGAAAACCAAACACGAAGGAAAAACCAAAAGAAATTGAGGCGAAGACAACATATGCATGCTCCGTGCCTAATGGATGTAGTGCACAAATCAAAGTGGGCTAGAAAAAGGGTAAGGATTCTTCTTACACATGGAGAAGGTGTTAGGCACCCCCATGGGCCCAAGGAACTCGGTCTTTCTAGGTTTCCTGCCTGCTAATGGTCTATAGTGTGTATGCCTACCTATTCCGAGTGCACAGGCTAAATATGACTGGAAAAAATGCCAAATCAAAGAAACGAAGAAAAGAAAAGAAAAGAAAAGAAAAAATGATCATCCGAGGAACAATTGTAGGCATTGATAATGCCACTTTACTGTATGCCCTTGGGCAATGAGGAAAATCATGAAAATCGAGAATACTCGGAAAGCGTCTCGCAAATCAGCAGAAATTTGAATAAATCCGAGAAAATCAAATTGGGGAAAATAATCCTCATTCGGGACAATGTTGCCATTGTTAAGCCTGTTAATGTACGCCATCGGGCGATGGAAAACAAAATCAAATCAAAGTTGCAAAAGTTAGAAGAAATCCGGGAAACAATTTGAAAGCCAAGTTTGAAATAAGTCAGAAATGTGTACATAATGCAAGAAAGAAGACATGAGAAAATATGCATGAAAAAATCAACAAAATGTACAAAATGCATGTGAGAGTAAAAAAGTGTAAATTCTAGGGGCTTTTTGTGCAAAATACCCAAATTCTGAATGGAGGCTGAAATTTTGAAGCTAAGTCATCAAAAAATACACAGGAAAATACATTTTATGTAATTTTGAAGAAACCTGGGGTCAATTGTGCAAAATTGTGCATTTTTGGTCAAATTCAAGGTTCCTAGGATTCAATATGCAATTTTACCATTAAAACATGTGTTTAATGCAATTCTAAAGAAATTTAGGGTTAAATGTGCAAGAAAAAGAGTCCATGTTTGAAAACAAAAAGTTCCAAGGACTGACATGCAAATTTACCCTAGAAAACATGCATTCAATGAAAAATTAGTAAAATTCAAGGGCTAAAATGCGATTTAGGTCACATTTGAGCAAATATTTGAATTCTTAGGGTTTAACTTGCAATTTTGCCAAGAAAACTTGCATTCAGAACAATTTTAGTAAAGCTCAGGGTTTATTATGCAAAAATGCTGCACTTAAATGCATGAAAAGAAATTCAATGGACTTATATCAAAATTTAAAGCATGGAAAACATTAATAAGAAAGCTTGGGAGGCACATTGCAATATTCAAAGCAGATATTATTTAAAAAACTTAAAAAAATTATGCAAGGACCTAATTGTAAGAAAAAAGGACTATTTGTAAGAAAAGAGAGACCTTAGTGCAATAAAAGAAAAGTACAAAAGTTTAGTGAAAGAAAATTTTTTTTATTTTTTTTAAAGGAAAAAAGGGTGATGATCGCTAGCGACGGATATCCACCGTCGACCACCGCCTAGGATGCCCTGCCGGGGCATCCCGATGCCCGATCATCCATCAGGCTCCATTGGGAGTAATAAGAGGAGGGGAAGAGATCCAACGGTTTGGATCTGAGGCTCGATGGCTAGAACTAGCCCCCCGCCTCCCTTGTCATTGACGAGACTTCGGCGATGGTGCTGAGGAAGATGATGGCTCCAGAGGGCTACGACGCGGCACTCAGGGCTTCTGGATGCCCTAGAGAACGAAGAGGATGAGTTTCCCCCCTTAAGCGGCAAGAATGGGACACTCCTCTCATCCTCTGGTCTAGCCTGTCGTCGACGCGAACCAACTCCAACGAGCTTGACTATGGAGGTGATTCAAGGCGTGTGGCTAGGCTTTGATGATGCAGTGGGCGCGTCGAGGATTGTTTTTGGAGGCTTGAAGAGGGGCGACGGAGCTAGAGGTGCCTGATTGCGCCCCGTTACCAGTCGTCTTCCCCAGCGACGGTGACGGAGCCTGACTCTGGCGATCTTCCACTGGTGCCTTCCATAGCGACTGAAGTGGTGTTTCGACGGGTGGAGAAGCAAGAGGAGGTCCAAAGGGAGAGGTTCGAGCACCCTAGGGCACGAATCGATCACTAGATTCGTGCCCCCACCTTTGTCGCTAGAGAATGGATACGGTGAGGCCTAAAACCACGATTCCAGCCAGGGAAGACCTCTGGCTCTATTGAAATCGACTGGTGAAGGTAGAGGGAGACCTAGGAGATTATTTTGGAAGGAAATTGAGGTCAGTGGAGGGCATACCTGAGAGGACAACGGTGTTGGCCACTGGAGCTCGCCGGAGATGGCTTAAAACTCTGACTTTCCTCCTCCCCAAGCTTCCTCTCTCTTCCTAGAACTCCTTGGCTGTCTTAGTTGGGAGAAAATACCTTGGAAGCTCTCCATGAGATTTTTCCAAACTTTTTCTCTCTCCTTTTTTTCCTTGCAAATAGGGGGTATTTATAGACTTCCAAATGGCTTGGTTGGTTGTTATGGTTAGAGTGGAAGGTGGTTAAGGTTGTTAGGGTTGTTTGGGTGAAGTGGGAAGTGGTTAAGGTGGTTAAGATGAAGTGGGAAGTAGTTAAGGAAGAAGTGGGAAGTGGTTAAGGTTGTTAGAGTGAAGTGGGAAGTGGTTAAGGTTGTTGGAGTGAAGTGGGAAGTGGTTATGGTTGTTAGGGTTTCAGATTTAATTTTAATTTTTTGATTTAGGGTTTTTAAAGTTTTGAATTAGTCCTACGGTTTTGGATCATTTCTAAGGTTGTAGATTTGATTTTGGATTTTATTTAGAATTTTGAATTAATCTTAGGGTTATTGCTTAATTCTAGTGGTTTTCGGGTTTAGTTAGGGTTTTTAGGATTTTTTCTAAGGTTTTTAGGGTTTTTTAAGGTTTTTATGGTTTATTTAGGGTTTTATTGTTTTGTTTGGTTTTTTAGGGTTTCTTAGAGTCTTGTTAGGGTTATGTCCAATTGCAAGCATATTGGGGTGTCTACAGATGCCCCTCCCTGTGCAAAGTCGGAGGATGAATGGAACAAAGACCGATGCTCAGAGTTGACAAAGGCACCCGACCCCTTCTTACAAGGAAAATAGAATAGGAGGAGGTGATCGCTGCTCGGAGTTTCCACCAGGAACTAGAAAGCACAAAGTTAGTAGTCTCTTAGACCAGATAACCTGGGTTATTAGCCCATGTTGGACATTATAATGGTTGTCAACTAGGTATTTCAAGCTACAAACCCAAGAGAAAGGGGCACAACAGTCTACTTTGATTCCGTCCGTTTGAAGCGGAGTTCAAAACAAAAGGGGCACCAAGACTCGTCTGTTCGGATTGAACTTAGAAGGAATCATCTAGACTTTGTCTGATAGTCTAGAAGAAGAATGAAAAAAGGAAGCTTTGAATCCGCCTATTAGGATCGGAATTCAAATACAAGAGGGTGTCACCGAGATTCGTCCATCCGGATTGAAGCTCAGAAGGAACCATCTAGACTCCGTCCAGTAGTCTAGAAGAAGAATGGAAAAGGGAAGCTTTGAATCCGTCTGTCGGGATTGGAATTCAAAGGCAAGAGGGTGGCACCATGATTTGTCCGTCCGGATTAAACCTCGGAAGGAATCATCTAGACTACATTCGGTAGTCTAGAAAAAAAAAGGGAAAAGGGAAGCTTTGAATCCGTCCATCATGATCAGAATTCAAAAGCAAGAGGGTGGCACCGAGATTCGTCCGTCTGGATCAAACCTCTGATGGAAACATCTAGACTCCGTTCGGTAGTGTAAAAAAAGATGGAAAAGGGAGGCCTTGAATCCATCTGTCAATATCAAAATTCAAAGGCAAGAGGCTGACACCGAGATTTGTTTGTTCGGATCGATCCTCGGATGGGAATATCTAGACTCCGTCTGGTAGTCTAGAAAAAGATGGAAAAGGAAGGCCTTGAATCCATTTGTCAGGATTGGAATTCAATGTCAAGTGGGTGGCATCGAGATTCACTCGTCCGAATCGAACCTCGGATGGGAACATCTAGGCATCGTCCTGTAGTCCAGAAAAAGATGGAAAAGGGAGGCCTTGAATTCGTTCGTCAGGATCAAAATTCAAAGGCAAGAGGCTGGCACCGAGATTCGCCCGTCCGGATCGAACCTTTGATAGGAACATCAAGACTTTGTCCTGTAATATAGAAAAAGATGGAAAAGGGAGGCCTTGAATCCGTCTGTCAAGATCGGAATTCAAAGTCAAGAGGGTGGCACCGAGATTCGTCTGTCCAGATTGAACCTTGGATGGGAACATCTAGACTCCGTTTAGTAGTCTAGAAAAAATGGAAAAGGGAGGCCTTGAATTCATCTGTTAGGATCGGAATTCAAAGGCGAGACGGTGGCATCGAGACTCGTCCGTCCAGATCGAACCTCGCATGGGCACATCTAGACTCTGTCCAGTAGTCTAGAAAAAGATGGAAAAGGGAGGCCTTGAATTCGTCCGTCAGGATTGGAATTCAAAGGCAAGAGGGTTGCACTGAGACTCGTCCATCCGGATCAAACCTCGGATGGGAACATCTAGACTCCGTCAGGTAGTCTAGAAAATGATGGAAAAGGGTGGCCTTGATTCCATCCGTCAGTATCGGAATTCAAAGGCAAGAGGGTGGCATCGAGATTCATTCGTCTAGATCGAACCTCGGATGGGAACATCTAGACACTGTCTGGTAGTCTAGAAAAAAATGGAAAAGGGAGGCCTTGAATGTGTCTATCTGGATCGGAATTCAAAGTCAAAAGGGTGGCACCGAGATTCGCCCGTCCAGATCGAACCTCGGATGGAACATCTAGACTACGTCCGGTAGTCTAGAAAAAGATGGAAAAGGGAGGCCTTGAATTCGTTCGTCAAGGTCAGAATTCAAAGGCAAGAGGGTGGCACCGCGACTCGTCCGTCCAGATCGAACCTCGGATGGGGACATCTAGGCTCCATCTGGTACTCTAGAAAAAGATGGAAGAGGGAGGCCTTGAATCCATCCGTCCGGATCAGAATTCAAAGTCAAGAGGGTGGCACCGAGATTCGCTCGTCCGGATCGAACCTCGGATGGGAACTTCTAGACTCTGCCCGATAGTCTAGAAAATGCTGGAAAAGGGAGGCCTTGAATTCGTCCGTTAGGATCAGAATTCAAAGGCAAGAGAGTGGCACCGAGACTCGTCCGTCCAGATCAAACCTTGGATAGGAACATCTAGACTCTGACCGGTAGTCTAGAAAAAAGAGATGGAAAAGGGAAGGCCTTGAATCCATCTGTTAGGATCGGACTTCAAAAGCGAGAGAGGGAATTCCACCCTACTTGGTACAAAAGTTTGTGAAGACATCAATCATCCAGGCCTGGGCAATAAAACGAGATTCTTGACTATTATTTGGGTGGTCCCCAGTGCCAAGTCGACAGGCAGAAGAAGGTAGAATCCTGAACCAGTCAAGCACATGCTGTCGCAATTGCGAGTTCTATTCCGTATCAAGCAAACAAGCTGGTCAAAAATGCTCCGATGAATTTATTACAAGAGTTAATGAAGTGATTACCTGTATTCCAACTTGCGAAGAACCAATAACGTGACACGCATGTTAAGAATCTGCGTCATCCCTGGACCTTTTCAAGCCTAGAGCTTTGGTAAACAGCGTACTGCTCGAAGCAGCGTTGCAGATTGGCCATGTTTCTTTGACTTCAGCTTCATAATCTGTTGTGCAACCTTTCCCCTCTATGATTGTGAGACCCCTCGATTGTACGGACCCACTGAGCAGGCGAGATAGCTCCTTAGTCATAGTGTAAGAGCTTAGGGGGTATTCTTGGAACCGGGCCGGCTTTTGCCCCTGAACAAGGGAATCTTGTTGATAGCCGAACTACCACATCACACGGACTGGGTAATATTCAACTCCACTAGTCAGCCCTAGTAGGATGATAAGTTGCATGTCGGCTGTGTTGAGGAACGCCTCCAAGTTCTGTGAAGCCAAAGGAATAATACGCCTGATTACTTTGTCTTCAATCAAGCTTTCTAACCGCTTGTACTCCTTCCAAATTGAGGTGAGCACGCGTGCATGACCGCTTTGACAGTAAGATTCGAAGGCCGATTGTTGCAGGCGTAAGACTTCTACACCTAGATGTGCAGCCAAGCATACCCGCACAAAAGTTCCATAGCCGTAAAAGTGTCGACAGCACCGTAGTGACTGGTCCAGAGCTCAGTAAGTTTCTACTAAAATGACTAGGGCCAAATCTATCCGACAGGTAACCATCGCCAAGGCAATCTTGGTGACCTCAATGTTTACGACTATCCGACCATGGCCGAAAATCAATTCCCATAGGAAGCGGACAACAAAGCCTTTTAACCAAAGCTCATCGCCTAGGGAGGTGCGCATCCCGACCACCATGTCAAAGTAGGCCAGTTGTAGCATAGGAGAATGTCCATCTGAACAAATATGCTGACGACCACAATCGCTGGTTGACAAGCCAGTCAATTCACTCAAGAATGAGGAATATCCGTTGCACCGCATAAACATGGTGGGTCCCAGGAACTTTTGTAGACAACATATTTTGTGGACCTCCTCCAAGGTTGGGGTTAATTCGATACTCCCAAAGCGGAATACATGATGAGCTGGCTTCCAGAATCGGGCAACTGCACACAGGAAGTATTGAGAAACCTCAACCTTCGCGATATCCAGAAGCTTTGAGGAGATACCCCAAATCCGTAGCTTATCGTGATCATTTTCTGTTAACTGCCTGATCCATGCTTGGAGAACATCTAAGTAGTGTGTGGGCACAACCATCATAGGGAAACCCATGATCTGTAAGGCGTTTCAGCTTTCCTTGACTCAAGCCTCCCCAGAAAGGGCAAACGATCTCTTGCAGAACATGCTCAAAACTTTATTTAAGAAACAGATTTCAACTTTGTTCCGTTCAATAACACTTAGCAAGTCCAAACTAGACAGATAAAAGATGCAACACAAATGGCACTGAAAAATCAGAGAGACTGGCCAAAGGCTGAATGTTACAACTGACTAAACAAGGAGTTGTTGAACAGACTAAATTTTGTGCATGGCCCTCAGGGAAGGTCCTAGTTACAAAATGGTTTTGACCAAGCACCCATGTAATAAGATATAGCCACCAAACCCTAAGGATTGGGATTGTTCGATGATTGTGCCCTCATAAGGCGCTTAAGAAGCCAAATGAGGATGTTGGAGTGCCTCCCAGTAGATTACGGGGATCCTCAACCTGTAAAGTAGTTGACACGCCCCTAGTTGAGCATTGGCTTAGTGAGACTAACCATAGGATAGTTGACATGCCCCTGGTTTGACATGGATGACTCTTAACCAATCAGAGTAGCTTACATGCCTCTAGTTGAGTACTGGCTTAGTGTGTCTAACCATAGGACAACTGACATGCCCCTGGTTTGACATGGATGACCCTTAACCAATCAGAGCGGCTTGCATGCCCCTGGTCGAGTACTGGCTCAATGTGTCTAACCGTAGGACAGTTGACATGCCCTTGGTTTGACATAAATGGCCTTAACCAATAAGAGCAGCTTACATGCCCCTGGTTTAGGTGTTGTCCTCCTGATTCTATTAGAATGAAAGTTGTTATCATACCCTAGCTAAGAGAACCAGATAATACTCTGCGATGCTTTTAAGATGATGTTTGCAGAAAGAAATGCATGCATGCTGAATGATTTGTGGGATCTTATTAGCGCCCTCAACATTGGAATGCTTATCGCCAAGTGTATAAGGGAATAGTAACTCCAAAATTCACGAGACTCTATCCAAGCCCCTAGTTTTTCGGTGGCACTCTGGAAATGCGATATCGTGTCCTAGGCTCTGTTCCAAACTCCACTGGACCATACCCCTGCTTTTTTTTTTTTTTACTCTTTGTTCTTTCTCCCTCATAGGCATGTGAGTTCACCCTATCCCTGGCTTGAAGGTAATAGGTACCTGGTTTATAGTGGGGAGTTGTTGCTATTTAAAGGGTTGGCTAGGCCCTTTTTGGAACATGTTTTCCAAGTATTCACTCCGACTCCTCTCCAAGATAACTTGGAGGGACAATGTTACCCGCCATGCCTCTCTCCTTTAGGGCTGACTTCTATCTGTGACTTCTGTCTTCTAATTATTTTATGCCCTTTCACAGATATATATTTTTGTTTTATTTCTCACACTCTCATTCTCACCCCTAACATTTTATCCCCCTCTGGGAGGTGTAAGGTCCTTGAGCGGCTTGGATACTTTGCCCAATTCACAATGAAAGGTGGCTCCCTCACTCCCTAGGTTACCTGAATAGTATCTACTTGAGGAGGTGCTACGCATTCCCAACATTAGCAGGCTTATTCTGCTTATCATCACCAAGTTAAGATCCATGCATGTGATGATGAAAACAAACATTGGCCTATATATGCGTATACTGAATGGGGGTTAGTATGTGATGTGATGCAAGGCTACATGGATGTAGAAGAACACGAATTCATGCATGCATGGAGGAAAGTGTCAGTGTCGCAGAGTGAGGACACACTGTTTATGATCATTGATAGTACTTTTTCAGGTAGCATGAATTAAATGGCTGTAACTGTTCGATGCAGTCCGCGTCCTTGAGGATGACAGCTGCTCTAGAGTAGACTTGTTTGACCACGAATGGTCTACACCAGTTGGGTCTGAACTTGCCATGACTATCAGGAAGATGTATTGCTCCAAGACCAGGTCCCTTGGCAAAAAGCTTCTTGGTCGAGCCTTCTTCTGATAAGCTTTGGCCATGCGTTTTAGATAGCATTGCGCATGATGCATAGCTTGCAACCGATGCTCGTCTATCAAGTTTAGTTGAACAAGGCAGTCCTCAATCCACTCTGCCTCCTCTAACTCTACTTCTTTCAGGACTCTGAGCGATGGTATCTCCACCTCTATTGGTAGGACTGCTTCCATACCATATACTAGAGAATATAGAGTTGCTCTAGTTGAAGTTCGGACTGATGTTCTATAAGCCCACAGAGCGTATGGGAGAGTGTCATGCCAGTCCTTATGTGTTTCTGTCATCGTTTTAAGAATCTTGGCTAGATTCTAATTGGTGGATTCCACAGCCCCATTCATCTGAGGACGGTACGGGGAGGACCTATGATGCCTAATATGGAAATCTTGCAAGAAATCCTCAACCCTTTTGGCTGTGAAATTTGTTCCATTATCAAAAATGATTGAATGTGGAACCCCATACTGGGTAATGATATTGTTCCTGATGAACTTTTCAATCACAGAGGCGGTCACTGTCTTGTAAGAAGCTGCCGCCATTCATTTCGTAAAGTCATCAATTGCTACCAAGATATACTGATGTCCGTTGGAAGTTACTGGGTGGATTGCTCCGATGACGTCTATTTCCCATGTTGAGAAAGGCCAAGGTGATGACATGCTGTGGAGCTGCTGCAGTGGTGCATGAATGAAGTTGCCATAGACTTGACAGTTGTGACATCTTCACACAAACTGACAGCAGTCTGTCTCCATGGTTGACCAGAAATAACCTTGTAACAATATTTTCTTGGCTAATAATACCCCATTCATGTGGGGTCCACATGTCCCAGCATGCACTTGCAACATTACTGTATCATCCTCCCTTTTATCAAAACAGCGTAAAAGCATCTGATTATAAGATCTCCTATACAAGTGACCTTCTCCAAGCACATATTTTGAAGCTAGTCGAACCATGGTCTTTCTATCTACTGTTGATGCATCTAGATGGTGACTCCCGGTTTCCAGGTAGGCTTTGATGTCATGATACCATGGGAGCTCTGCTGTGGAATCCGCTTCTTCTATGCTCATGCAGTGTGTCGGCTGGTCTATGCAGGTTATCGACACTTTCACTGTGTCATCCTCTAGTATGGACAACTCGGATGCAAGAGTGGCTAGTGCATCTGCATAAGCATTCTTGGCCCTGTTCATGAAGGAAAAACGTATCTCTTCAAACTCGACCATCAGCTTTAAGAGATGGTTATGGTATGGAACCAATTTCAGGTCTTTGGTTCTCCAATTTCCATTAACTTGTGAGATGACTAACATGGCATCGCCATTGACATGTAGTTTTTGTGCACCATGTTCTAATGCAGCCCGTAAGCCAAGAATACCTACCTCGTACTCTGCCACATTATTGGTACACACAGAGGTTAACTTTTGAGCAAGTGGGATCATCTGACCCTACGGGGTCTCCAGCACCGCACTGATTCTCATGCCTATCCTGTTAACTGCACGATCAAAGTAAAGCTGCCACTGGTCTTTATCTCAAAGGTCTACTGACTATTCCTCTTCCATGGCAAACAGTATATCCTCATCAGGGAACTGAGTCTGCAGGGGTTGGTACTCTGGCAAGGGTAAATCTGCTAAGTGATTTGCCATAGCTTGTCCCATCATCGATTTCTGTGTGACAAAAGTGATATCAAACTGAGATAAGAGCACTTGCCACTTGACACATCTACCCACCAGTGTGGGCTTCTGAAATAGGTATTTCATGGGATCATGTCAGCACAGTAATAGAACTGGATATGCCATCGTATGGTACCTGTGACCATGCCGACCCACAAGGGAGAAGGCGGATCACAGCCATGCCTCGACTGGCGAAATGCGCAAGGAAAAGAAAAGAAGAAAAAGAAAGGAGTCGCCACCTAGTCTTTTAATGGAAAGACGA
>JAMKQA010015057.1:0-39472 GCA_024699735.1 Posidonia australis
GAGGGGAGGGAGTGGATTTGATTTTTAAATTTCAAAAAAAAAAACCAGAAACCGTTTTTATTGGGAACAAAAGTGGTTTTGAGATTTGAGGGAGCATGCAATAGAACTATACTCTATATATATATATATATATGTATATATACATACATACATACATACATACATACATATACACATACATACATACTGTAGACACCCCGATTTTGTAGTCACTTGGCAGCAGACTCCTATAGATGATGCACTGGTTGCGACCACCAAAACCTCAGCCCACACAAGCCCATTCAGGCCCACATTAGTCCACTCTGACCTAATTAAAATTAAAACCAAACAAAACAAATTTAAAACATTTAAAATCTAATTAATCAAACAAAAACCCTAATTCAAGTCAAAATTAAGTAAAGTCCACTTAAATCCACTTAAACCCCAATTAATTAAGTGAAAACCCAAATTAAAGTCAAAATCCATTTAAATCATTTAAAACCCTAATTAATTGAACCAAAACCCTAATTAAACTCAAAACCATAAATAATTAAATCCAAAACCCTAATTAAAACCATAAACCTTAATTAAAACACAAAAACCCTAATTAAACTCAAAACCATAATCAATTAAATCGAAAACCCTAATTAAAACACAAAAACCCAAAATTAAATCCAAAATCCCTAAGTTAAAATTCAAAACCCTAATTAAACCATAAACCCTAATTACACAAAAACCCTAATTAAAACACAAAAACCCAAAATTAAATCCAAAATCCCTAAGTTAAAATTCAAAACCCTAATTAAACCATAAACCCTAATTAAAACACAAAAACCCTAATTAAAACACAAAAACCCTAAATTAAATCCAAAATCCCTAAGTTAAAATTCAAAACCCTAATTAAACCATAAACCCTAATTAAAACACAAAAACCCTAATTAAACTCAAAACCATAATTAATTAAATCCAAAACCCTAATTGAAACACAAAAAGCCTAATTAAACTTAAAACCCTAATTAATTAAAATCAAAACCCTAATTAAAACACAAAAACCCTAAATTAAACCAAAAATCCTAATAAAGAAGAAACCTAATTAAACTCAAAATCCAAATAAAGAAGAAACCTAATTAAACACAAAATCCAAAGTAAACAAAAAACCCTAAAATCCATAAAAATACCAAAACAAAAACCTAAAATAATTAAAACCCTAATTCAAAACCAATTAATTAAACTCTAAATCCCAAAATAAAAAATCAAATTTAAATCACAAAACCCAATTTAAAAAAACCTAAAAGCGAAACCCTAAAATCCATAAAAATCCCAAAACAAAAATAAAACAAAACCTAAAATAATTAAAACCCTAATTCAAAACCAATTAATTAAACCCTAAATCCCAAAATTAAAAATCAAATTTAAATCACAAAACCCAATTTTAAAAAACTAAAAGCAAAACCCTAAAATCCATAAAAATTCCCAAAACAAAAACGTAAAATAATTTGAAACCGTAATTTAAAACCAATTAATTAAACCTTAATCATAAATTTAATTAAAATCATAAAACATAAATAAAAGCCTAAACCTAAAACCCAAAATCCATTTAAAAACCTTAAAAACAAAACCCTAAAACAAAATAAACAAAAAAAACCAAACCCTAAGCCCATCGCAAGCCTAATAAGCCCAATACACTCATAAACCAAAAAATCTTTATAACACCCAAAAATAATTCCGACGAGCTTCCATCGCTAGCGACCTTGAGTTTTCCGACGACAACTCCGGTGACCTCCCGAAGAATCCGGAGCGAATCCCTGGACACCGCAATCTCCGGTCAACCTCCTCCAGCCCACGCCCGATCAAACGACACTCATCCGCGGGAGGGAGGAGGATTGATGGCTCTGGAAAGCATCGTCGAAGTATAAAGCCCCGTCGCCGACGTAGAGCGTGGACCGCCGTTTGGAGACTAACCTTTTCCTTTTGCAAGAGCCCACAACAAACCTAGCGATCCCCTCCACTTCCAGAGCCTTCCCTTCAGCCCTTTTGCCACTCAAAAGCCCCCTACATTATCAGCTAGAGCGTCGCTGGAGCACGCTGCCGTCGACCAGTCTCGTCGGGGAAGACAACCCCGCTCATCAGGTATCCTTCTTTTCCCTCTTTTTCAATTCAGACATGCCCCTTAGGTCCCTTTAGGCCCCTTAGATTGCGCCATGGTGGAGCAACGCCTCTTGTGAGTCGTCGACCCAATCTCCGGTGGTGGGTTCACCACCACCGGTGAGGCCCTTGGCCTCTGGATCGAGGTGAGGCCCTCTGGGCCGCTCCTCCTCCTCCTCCCGGAGTGCCCTTGCTCTAGAGGAGAGTCTATGGCCTCCAGTGGACCCAGTGACACCCCCGCCGTTGATGCAACCCTACCATTGCCATCAATCGCCGTCGAGGAAATGCTGGAGTACTCCAGACGCCCCTGTTCCACACCGTCGCTTTAGGGAGCTTCGCCATGAACGCCTCCGCATTGCCACGCCACTGCCTGGACCGTCGTAGAGGCCCAACGACCCACCGTGGCCATCACCACCGACGTAGAGGTGGGAGGAGCACCTCAGACCTCCTCGGACCTCACCGCGGCTTCCTAGAGCCTCATCGTGCCTCCTTGGTGCTTCCCAAACCTCCGCTTGGGTTTAGCCATCACTGGAGCGTCGCTGCACCTCGCCGTCATCTTCCCCGACGTCGACAGAGCCACCTCGCCGGAGCACGAGGTAGGGGAAGCACCTCAAACTGCTCCAGCCCAGCATGACGCCTCGGAGACACCTATCGTGCCTCCCTCCAACCTCGAGAGCCGTCGCCGGAGCCATCCAGTCATCGTGCCGCCGTAGGATCGTCGCCGAAGGTCTCGCCGGAGTGGGAACACCGGCGGCCCTCCGGTGATCTTCAAATGGTTGGATTTTTGACCCAGACCCCTTAGTTTTAAGTTATTGCTTTTAGGTCCTTTTTTTATTACATTTGAGTCCTTTTATTTGTGTTTAAACTCGTGTCATTTTAAATAATCTTTTGTTTCTTTTATTATTCTTATGAATGTTGCATCTTTTTCCCTGTTTCTTTAATTTTTATTTTTAGTCCTGCTTATGTATGTTTTATCACATCTAGGTCCCTGTAACCATGATTTCTTTACACTTAAGTCCTGAACATTTGCATTTAGTCCTTGGAACTTTTTAAAATGAGTTTTCCTTGTGAAATTTGTATTCTGAACCCTAAAAGATTTAAAAATCACACTAACCATCATTAAAATTGAATTTTTATTACATTTAAGTCCTAAGCTTTTGCAATAAGCCCTAGAGTTTTTAAAAATGAGTTTCTTCTTGGAAATTTTGCATATTAAGCCTGAGAAATTGCATAATTACACTGATCATTATAAAATCCTATTTTTTTTATCACATTTAGGCCCCAGAAATTTTGCACATAAGTCTCTGACTCCTTAATAAACAATCCTTGGGCATAGGAAATTTGCATATAGAACCTTAGTTTAACTTTAAATCCATCATTTAGGGCTTTAAATGTGTTCTTGAATATTTTTGATGTTTTTTACTTATTGCATTTCAAATTTTACATTTAATCATAGATTCCATTTAAAAATCATGTTTTCATTGTGAATTGCCCTTTAGCTTTACATTTTAATCACATTCACACTTATGTGTGAATTTTGCACTTTAGACCTTGAGTTTTTAGAAAATTACCCAAGTGTAAATTTCACACATCTCAGTACCACATTCACATATGATCCATCATCTGCATGTTAGAACAGGAGTCATGAATACTTTTTTGATCTAAATCTCATCCTTATTGTGAATTTTGCATTTCAGTCCTCATGTTTGTCCTTTACTGTGTTTACATCGCTTTATGGTTTTTAAGATCTTATCCTTTTACATTTTTTCTCACAAACAACATTTGCTTGACATTTTGCACATATTTTTGCATATCTCAAACCATACATCATCCCCATACATGCTTTTGTCACATCTAGCCATTAAGATGACCAAACTACCCTTGTGGCACCAATTCATGCACCTGCATGTTAGTTTTCACACTCAGTCTTGCATAATCCTTGTCCAAGTCATTTCTTAGCATGTTTTACACATTTAAGCACTTATCCACCCATTTCATATAGTTTTCGTCACATTTGCGCATCAATCCTTCCTTTTCAAATGAGTTTGCATCTCATGTGTTTCTTTCTTGGATTTTTCTCCGTTTTGTTCTGGGAGTCCCTCATCCGATATTCGATACGATTTGCTTTACTCCTATGTTGTGGGATTTTTTCAATTCGATTTGGATTTCATCACCTGAGGGCGTACACAAACTGACCGAAAGGCCCACATTGGCCCATTTGCGGATTGTTTCTTCTCTTTGATTTTCACGACTTTTTTCACGATTCCGAGGACTTGGGTTGACCCCACTTTTTACCTTTTTGATATCAATACGGTTTGCCGAGACATTCCTTCCAAAAACACTGTCATTTTATGTGATTTTCTTCGCATGTCGTTGTTTGCCTATTTTATGTAGGTTTCTTCGCAGTTTTTCCATTCTGATCTCCAAAGTGTTTTCTGCACTTCTAATGATTTGGGTCTGTTGTATTTTCGATCCCTTTAACACTGTTGTGATTTTATGAGTCATTCTTTACAGAAACACCGTCATTTTATGTGAATTGCTTCACAAGTCCAAGTTTGCCTGTTTTACGTGGACTTCTTCGTAATTTTTCCATCTTGATTCCCGTAATGTTTTTCCATGATTCTGATGACCTGAGTTGTTTGCATTGTTGATTTTCTTGAGGCCTGTATGATTTTTCAAGCCTTTTTCACCAAAAATCTCGTCATTTCATGTGATTTTCTTTGTTGTGTCATATTTTGTAATTTCATCTTTTTATGCAGATTTCTTCGCAGTTTTTGCATACCATCTTGCACATCCATCCGATTTTGTCTTGGCATTCATATTAGCATGTTTAGAGCATGATCTAGGCTTAGCAAGCATTCATCCAGCCTTTAGCAAGCGATTTAGATTAGAAAGACCGAGTTTCTCGGGCGTACGAGGGTGTCTAACACCTTCCTCATGTGTAATAGGAATCCTTACCCATCCTCTGGTTATCAGACATCTGGCCTTCACATTTGCATCTCATGCATCCGATCTTTTGTGGTTTTCCTCGTCTTTCCCTTAAAAGACTAGGTGGCGACTCCTTTTTTTTTTCGTTTTATCCTATCTTGCGCCTTAGCCATCTTAGCATGGCTGTGATTGCCTTCCTATGGCGCGACTCTGCGCCGGACCCTCGGGTTGGCATACTCACACATACACATACATACATGTATCCACACACACACACACACATACATTATATATATATATATATAGGGGAGGGTTCTGGTACACTTTATCTTAAAATGTCATTTTGAGGTAAAGTAACTTTATAGCTGTTGGATCTTGATCCTATGGTCATTATGAAAACCATCCTTTTGTTAGTAGTGGTTTTGTGTTTTAGAAGTTAATGAGAGAGAGAATATAGCTAATTAATTATTATTATAGAATAAAGTGTAGCTACAGTAATAATTGGTTTGGTTACCAATGATTTTGGGAATATAAAGGATTTTACACGTTTTTCAATATATTGTTGTTCTCTTATGAAAGAGACTAGAAAAAATAGTTTTCATTCTAAGATAGTTTTCATGAAAAATAGTTTTCATTTCACGGAAAAATATTTTCGTTTTAAGATTTTTGATTCAAAAAAATTAAAAAAAACCATCATTCATGTAACGTTCCCTAACTTGTTTTTCATCTCTTTCCATTGTTATTTTTCATCCTATTTTACTAATACGTCATGGTTTTACAGTTACATTGTATCTTTTTTTCCAGTTTTCCATTGTAACTTATTTCTTATTGACTTAATAGTTATTATTTCTAGTAGCTGAAACAAAATGCTATTGACTTAATAGTGGTTTTGTGTTTTGGAAATTAAGGAGAGGGAGGATATAATTAATTATTGTTATTGAATAAAATGCAGCTACAATAATAATTGGTCCTGTTACCAATGATTTTGGGAATACAAAGGTTTTACACGTTTTTCAATATGTTGGTGCTCTCTAATGAAAGAGTCTAGAAAAAATAGTTTTCGTTTTAAGATAGTTTTCATAAAAAATAGTTTTCGTATCATGGAAACATGTTTTCGTTTTAAGATTTTTGTTTTGAAAAAATAAAAAATAACCATCATTCAAGTAATGTTCCTTAACTTGTTTTTCATCTTTTTTTCATTGTTATTCTTCATCTTATTTTATTAATACGTCATGGTTTTACAGTTATATTGTAACTTATTTCTTTCATTCAACATTCAAGTGAGTCATTAGGTTTTCAAAGAGATTAAAAAACAAAATACTGTTATTATTTCTGGTAACTGAAACAAAATGTTATTGACTTAATAGTAGTTTTGTGTTTTAGAGGGTAATGAGAGAGAGACTATAATTAATTAATTGTTGTTATTGATAATAATAATTGGTTCGGTTACCAATGATTTTGGGAAAACTAAGGGTTTCACATATTTTTCAATATGTTTGTGTTCTCTGATAAAAGAGTTTTTCATGAAAAAAAGTTTTTCATAGAAAAAAGTTTTCGTTTTATTGAAAAATATTTTCGTTTTAAGATTTTTGTTTTAAATGTTTTCTGCATATATAAGATTGGGATCAAGTAAATTTAAGTTAGATACACTTTATCAGTTTTGTACTCTAATTCAAAATAATGTATTCGAAGTTGTCATTCAACATTCAAAAGAGTAGTTAGGTTTTCAACATTCTAATTTAAAAACTATTTCCCATGAAAAACTTTATTTTCATGAAACAAAAACTTTTTTTTATGAAACGTAAACTTTTTCCCCATGAAAGAATTATTGTTTTCATCCATATTCCCGATCAACAAATATCTACACCCAAAAAGAGAACGATAGGAATATTTGAAGATACCAATCAACAGACAAAGAGATGAAGCAAAAGAAATACAGAATTGTTTCAAAACTGTTGAGCAAAGGCCAATAATAGGGCCTATCCCACCTTTTCTCCATATGCATCAAATATAAAATTGTTTTTCGTCCTCAACTCTCCAAAGTCGAAATCATTCACCATTGCACAGTTTGCAAAATCCAATCAAGCAACCGCCAACAGGCCTTCCACCAGATTAAACCCGGAGTCCACCTTAATCAAACCATCATATGTGGCCTTGAATAGACCTTCCACTGACCCAAAACATGGCATAAACATGTTAAATCAATGCAATGAAAGTGCAACTAAATAGCCTACTGAGGTTCCCAAAAACGTAGATGGAACAACATTATAGAAGAAGAAACGAACCCAGTGAGGGACGGTGTGGGACGATGCCAACAAGGGACTTGGGGTTCTCAGAGCGCTTGAAGTGGAATATCTCAAGGGTGAGGGTGGAGCGATCAAGGAGGGAGGAAGGGAGAAAAGAGCCTAACAGGAGAAAAGAACTGAATCTCCGAGGGATCGGACCACGACCTTTATTAAAACCCTAATCGCCAATCCTTAGATCCGAGAGGTGTCTGTTGGCAGATTTGTCTGGGGACCATGGTCGAGACGTCCAACGCCGGAGTCCAGCTCCAGAAGTGGACGGAGGGGCTCACGTCGCCCGGAGAACGCTCCTCGCCTTGCTCTGGGTCGTCGGGCTGGCAATGGTGCTGTTGTGGTACCGGAGCCCCATGGAGGATGGCGGTGGCAGCAGTTTCAGGGCGTTCTAGGGGGTGCGACGAGGGCATCCGCTGTCGAGGCTGAGGCAACCTGACAGATTTCGGTGGTGTGGGGGTTGGGGTGACGGTGAACACCAAGGCGTTCGAGAGGGCCATTGCAGCGATCGCGTTGATGGGAGAGAAGGGCGGGAGGCTGCTCAATGTGCAAAGGGGGTTGTGGCTTATGGCACCTTTCTATCAAGCCACCTTTTGGTTTCATTGGTATGGGGGAAGAAACATGTCAAGGAAGTGGAGTGGGTTTTTAGGATTTCGTTTAACGTGAGATATAATGGATAATAAATGTAGTGTGGTTCTCTATAAACTTTTTTAATTTAGATATTCAAAAACTGTAAAACCACTGATTTCTACAACTTGTGGTTTATGGTTTTATAATTTTTTTAAGATATGTGAAAGTAGGATGAAGGGTCAAGATGAAGCCTCATCTAGAAAATATTTTGAGGTAAAGTGTACCTGATCCCAATCCTATATATACACACACACACACACACACATGTATGTATGTATGTATGTATGTATGTATGTATGTATGTATGTATGTGTATGTATATATGTGTATGTATGTATGTATGTATGTGTGTGTATGTATGTATGTATGTATGTATGTATGTATGTATGTATGTATGTATGTATGTATGTTGGAAACAAAACAAGAAGAAAATGTGTATTTTATGAGAAACTTTATAACTTTAGATGTACTAAAGTATACAATCGGGTTAGATACGAGTCGTATGTTTTCAACATGCACAAGACCTATTTACGAAACAAGCTAGATGGGGGTCGACATTGATCCAATTTTCATTTCAAGTTAGCAAGCAAGTCATAGAATTGCATTCTACAATATTAATGCGAGCACAAGCTTAGGAGGCGCATCTCAATTTCATGTCAATTTTAACCGATCTAGTTTTGATTATTTAGCACTAAATAACCATGGTGCTTCAAGTTGATTCCCATCAATTCTAATTTTCCTTTTTCTAGTGCTCATATAGACTCTTTACTAAAAAACGAAAATTATCTCCAAAATAATTCGGGACAATCACCATTGGTTATTGTGCATGTATCTAGCACAAGGGTCAAGATGTTTTAAATACGTAAATAAACAAATGGAGAGATTAAGGGCAATTACCATACACCAAAAACACAAGAAAAGAACTCAAACTACTCAAGAACAAAGCCAGGTTGGCAATGTAGGCGATTAGGAAACTGGTGCTTGCGATGATGGCACCTCCTCCATCGAGAAGATTTGCAAGCTCCAAAACCCTACAAAACCCACGTTTAAGAACTTGGACCTTTTCTCAATTTATGCTTGTCATCCTTGTGTAAACAGGCCATGCTAATCTTCTCTGTGTCGTTCTAATTTTGTCTCTGAAAGAGGTAAATCAATACTAATATGCTTATATACGATTAGGCTAATTGATGCTTATTTCCAAGACGTTCGAATATTGGCAAAAGATAAATCTAATTATAGGTCCAACGAGAAAAAGATGTGTTTGTTTTCTTGCCCTACCACTCCCTTTGGCCCTGATAATCCGTCTTGAAAAAGATGTGTTTGCCTGTCACAGGTTGACCATCATGTGAGTTTTTTAAATCACTTGGAAAATTACAAATTACACCAACATAAACACAAAAAGAAAAAAAATCCATCAATCATCAAAGAAGTTTGAATTTTGAATCTTATACACCAATGAGTTTAATTGGAGCCAATGCAACATGTAATATCATATATTATTTTTCTAAAGCTTGTGCAGAAGATCGCGACATATTTTGTGTTTACAAGCAGTCGTTGATCATAAACATGATTTAAGTTTGGTTTTTTTTTTCTGTAGATGGTTTGACAAACTTGTCTTCTTAAATGTTCTAGAAACGGCCATATCTTAGATACATATAAAAGATGTTTTCTTTGAAAAGGACAAACACACATTCGAAGATGGCATACAAAACCATTAGAAGACTTCTTATGCTGTAAACGGAGGAGGATGGTATTGTTTCTTTTTTAAAGATAAATCACTTATAACAACATGAAACTGTTCAAGCACGCGTGAACTTGCTTCAATTGTCTGATACATACACTTGTGCTGCTACTGTTCTATTAAACATTAGACCACCATCGGCCTTGTTGTGTCTTTCACATACTCAATTCTTTGATTAACTTGTGAGGAAAATGAGGTTGCTTCATGAAAAGGTTGACGACTTGTGATGGATTGACGACATGACAGGTTTTGACAAGGACTTACATCGGTCGGCTAGTGATCTTTGTCAGCAGAGAATGATGCTTTTTATGACTTTGTGAAGGACATACAGTAGTCAGTAGTTGAAGACTGAGATAACGAACATCGATGCAGAGTACAAATGTAATTTGGATATTCTGGAGATGGGGAAGAAGTTGGCTGTGAAGTGTGGGAAATCTTAAAGTACAAAGATGTGCCACTTTAGTCAAACAAATTGTGGAGTTCTGAGGGCAAGAAGTTGGCTATGAAGAGTTGGACAACTACCTCAAACAACTTTGCTCGTGCTTCTTCCCAGTTTCTCTAGATTACTCTTGCACTTTTCTTTTTCTTTTTTTGAAGGCTCTTTGTATTGGTTGTTGGCTACTGAATTCCCATTAAAAACATCACAATTTTCAACAGGGACAACTTCATTAGATGCAATTCCTTGAATTACATCATTCAGAAAGCAACGTGGTTTGCATGTTATGAAGGCGTATGTGTATTCATTCAAGTATAATTAATATGGTTACTTTCAAACAGATGTTACTGTATGTTAGTGCCAGACAGCCAGCGGCAGTATAGTACTTGCTGAGTTGTTGCGGCTGTTTATTTGCACCTGTTCAGCATGAAACTCCTCAAGCACGCGTGAACTTGCTTCAATTTTTTGAATATGCAACGTAACTGCTTACTAATCTGTTAAATCTTAGACTGCTATTAGCCTAGTCATTTTCTTATATCTCACTCATTCATTTGATAACTTAGTACCACATAGATCGATTGCCATTCATTGGAGACTTGTAGATTGCAAGAGGCAACGGGGAGGGAGGAAAAGGAGAGGAGGTGGGGGAGGAGTATGGATGGAACAAAGATGGAAGTTGCAAGAGTTGTACACGTTAGTTCCTTAAATGCAGTGTTATCTATAGTATTGGGAGTGAAAATTTTCTCGCTCTCTAACGTGAGTTTTTTAAACCACTTGGAAAATGACAAATTCCACCGACTTACAAAAAAAAAAAAAACCATCAATCATCCAAGAAGTTTGAATCTTGAAGGTCGCAAGCAACAGTGCGAAGGGGAAGGGAATCAAACAACAACAGCAACAAAAATGACGCTTAATTTGACGAGGAGATTGTCTTACACTCCAATGAGTTTAATTGGATCCAGTGTAATATCATATATATATTACTTTTTTTTGTCCAGATGGTTTGACAAACTTGTCTTCTTAAATGTTCTAGAAACGGCCATAATTAAAAAGATTATCTCCTTTTCTTAAAAAAAAAAAAAGAGAGAGTATCTTAGATACATATAAAGGATGTTTTCTTTGAAAAGGACAAACACGTATTGGAAGATGGCATACAAAACCATTTGAAGACTCCTTATGCTGTAAACGGAGGAGGATGGTATTGTTTCTTTTTTAAAGATAAATCACTTGTAACGTTGACCATCAAAGAAGGAGATGAATGGGTCCGATAGTTTAAAACAAGAAGAGAATCTATTAGTTGGGTGTTTATTTTTTATTTTTTATTTTTTTTGAATCTAATTTATACAAATTCATCAGTTTCTTATTGATCGATAAAAATGTCACTACATGGATACCGTATTTCTTAAGAAATATTTATCAAAATCAATTAATTTTCAAACCATGAATATTAAGAAAAATATAGATCAAATTTGCCTTTGGATTTCACATTTGATGAATAGATTTTAAGATATTACATTAAATTCATGATTCATAGGCTTATTATTATTATTTTTTATCTACCTACGTTACCTAACATTAAAATTTCTAGGATTTTCTGAATACTTATATATTTATGGAATATCATATAAATCTTTTTTAATGCAAAAAAATTCTAGAAACTTCTAGAATAATGGATGACATTAAGATGAATATCATATATTTTTATCATTGTCCTATAATACATGATGCTATCTTGTCCTTGTCGAAGTGGGAAGGAACGATAGGGCAGTGACACATCATTTATAACTTAACCGCAAGTGCACGACATACTATGTAGTAGGTATGCAACTATGGGTCGATCCCACAGAAACTTGTGACTTTTAAAACTTTAATTGTAAAATGTTAATTAAAAAATTAAGAGAGATAATGATGGATTATATCTAAAGTTAATAAAAGGAAGGAAATACAAAGAAACTATCAATAGTAAAAAGCACATCTAGAGTTTTTATCTATTAAATCATAGTAGATCATGCAAATATCTAATTCATATCATCTTTTGCAATAAATTCTAATCATCAAGATTATCATTAAGCAAGAATAATGCATGAAGATAAAACACCTACTATGCAATATCAAGATCTAATTTGTCAATAACGAGAATAAATCATAAAGAAATATGATTCTATAATGATCTATCAAGATGCATGTTAGCATAATATATCAAAGTAAAAAGATATATGCAACGTTTCTTATTTCTAAATAACAACCATTAAATATAGATCATGGGAATATGTGATTAACAATAATCTATCGAAATATAATTGCAAAAGTAGATAATAAAAAAGAGACAATAATCATCAAGCATAAAAGACGATATGAGATTAAATATCGCAATCATATCCTAAATCTAACTTCAAGAATCCTAGATGTAAAGAACGATTTAGCTTAGCATGATAACGAAAAACATTGAAATAAGAGATGAAAAAGGAGACGTGCAAGATATAATTGAGATAAAAAATAAACTTGTATTAACAAAATCTAAGATTATACTAGAAGAACTTAAAAATCTCCCAAAATAAAAGACAAACAATCTAAGCCTAAAGGTAGGAGATGATCCCATAAATCTACACAAGGGATCCTTTTATAGACTTACTTACATTGGAGACAAATACAAGTAAAAAATTTAAAATTCAATTAATTTCAAATACATGATATTTTCATCTAGAGATAATAAACAATGAAGACTAGGTTAAAAATATCTTCTATAGGTGCTTGGGAAGCGTCGACTTGCAATCAGGCATTTGAGAGGCGACCACATCAATTGAAATGATCTTTGACTTGATCAATTCATTAGTTGATATTATTCCTAATATTGACACATGTGGAAAATGTGCATTTGACTCGTTGACATAGTTCTAGATATTTTTGCTGAAATTTCTTTACTTTTTTACTTCAAAATATCTTTGACTGAATTTGAATTCGTTTTTTTTTTGTAGGAACCGTGATTGCACTTAGTACGTACAACAAGCCTTTAAACTCCTAGATTGCTCTAGTGGATGAGTAGTGTATCGTATTTCGTGAGGGTTTGTAGTAGATCTACCTATAAAATCTTAGAAGAAAAGAGATCAAGGAATAAAGAAAGTGAAAAATAAAGAAAAAGAAAAATCTACAATATCCACATTAACCTACTCAACTAAAAAGTCCAAAATTCTCAAGTGTCTTGTTCCTTAAGTTTAACCTTTGTTGAGAACCCTCATCTTGCCATCATAGAAACTCCATCTTATTTTTCATATCATCTTCTTAAAAATTATTGATATGTACCTTGTGTTTGTAAAATAGACCTTAGCATAAGTGTTCAAGTCCAATCTTACTACTTTAGTAATTTTATTTCATTTATTGGTGTCTTGCTTTCTTAGACTTTATTTTTAACCACCCATTTAGCGAGTTGTAGGAGAATGGATCCCAAACCAGATGATTTTAGGTCACTAGATGTGAAGACATCCCTATAGAGTTAATCACTCGAGTAGCTAAAGCCTCAAAGATAAGACTTTTTTTCTCTTTTATCCTTTAATTACCTTTTTACGTAAATACCAATGCTTACTGAAGTATGATACCCTATTACTCAGTTATTATTATTATTATTATTATTATCCTCTAATCACCTTTTTACATGAATACTAATGCTTACTGAGGCATGATACCTAGTTACTTAGTGATTATTAGATTTTTTTTTTTCCTCCTTTTTATTAATTGCTAAGGTATTTCAGGTTTTCCTTTATTTCCCATAGCTAAAGACTAAAGTGATAGCGCATAATAAGGTACGTATGAGTTATAAATATTTTAAATGATATTATTTTTTAAATTTTGTATCTATTCTTTGAATCATAAGGTTCTCAATTACTTAGTCTTACTTTTTTACTTCAAACCTTAGGTTACTAATTCACTCTTAATTGATTAGACTAATGTGAATAGTTCCTAAATTGTTTTCATTTTTTTTGAAGAAGAAAAAAAATGAAAAGACACGTAGAAGATTCTAACTAAAGAAAATGAAAAAGACACAAAGAATACTCTAAATAATGAAAACAACATAGAGAAAACTCCCCTCCACACCTAAACCATGCATTGTTCTCAATGAATGTAATAAATATAATATGATCAATGATTAAAATGAGACAAGGATAATGTTATCTAATTAAAGATGAAGTACTCTTACTGCTAGGAGAGAAAAAAATTATATACATATTTACAAGATTTACAAAAACTTAAGTTTCATGATTTAGGTGGAGGCCTAACCTTCCAAACTTCTTCCCTCTTTTTCAAAAACTATTTCGGTTCATCCTCAGTTAATTCAGAAATATCCTCCTCTGTAAATGAGGCTATAAAGGCTCCATATTCCGTATATGGATTTTGAGTCTATGATTAGATATCTATGTACGATGGCGTATGAGCTGATTTAGTGACAGTATCCGAATAATGAGGTAGAATGTAGATAGTGGAACCAATGAGTTCATCATTAGATGAAAAAGATGGTTCGAGTAAGGACTCTAAGTGATAGAAAGAGGTTCAATTCCAACATTGACTATTTGCTGATGGACCTTCTCAGTATGCTTCTCTACTTGGACCTTTTTATATTTGTTGGAATTCTTAGACTTCAACTTAACCTTAGTTTTAGGTCCAAATCTCATATGCAAAACATTGGGATTTTGAAGGAAGTGCATGGATTGATTATCTATCCTGAAAACATTAAGTTCTACTGTCATGTTCCCAAATGTGAGCTTCAACATACCAATCCGACAATTGATCAGGGCATTGGATGTTGTCAAAAATGGTCGACCCAAATGATAAGTATTTGACCCTTAGGATTTGAGATAGGTTGAGTTTCTAGAACAATGAAATCCACTGGATATATGATCTCCCAATCTTCACAGACATCTTCTACTATCCTCATAGGCTTTTTGATGGACCTATCTACTAATTGTATTGTAACAGAAGTAGGCTTGAGTTCTCCTAATCCTAATTGCTTGTAGACAATGTAAGGGATTAAGTTAATGCTTGCACCTAGGTTAAGAAGTATATTATCAATAATAAAATCTCCAATAATATAAGAAACAGTAGGACAACTTGGGTCCTTCTGCTTCATTGACAGTCAAGATTGAGTTGACATTGGCAGCGAGAAATGCCTTGTTTGACACTTGGGTTGTCTTTTTTTTTGTACACAGGTTTTTCAAATATTTTACATATGTGGGTACCTATTCGATCACATTCAGAAGTGAAATGTTGACTCTAATTTGCTTAAAGATTTGTCTAACCTTATCCATGTTAGTTGTTTTCTTAAACCTGAGTTTATTTGGAGATAGTGCTTTTGATTGGATGGGTTGACTCGACTTAGAAACTAAGGGCTCTTCAAACTAGCTTGGAATGGATTGATCATTGGGGCTTGAGTTAGATGGTAGATCCTTCAAAGTCAAATCAGACATGACAACATGGTTGTTAACTTGTTTTCTAGATCTTAAAGCGATGACTGAGTTTACTGTATCTGTTTAGAGATCATTAAGCATATTAACCTGATAGGTCTGTTGGGATAGATTTGGATTTTGGCCCTTTAAGTTCATCTTGGGTTGGCTTGAAAACTTTCCTTTCTCTCTCCCCCCTATAGTGGCTGCTAGTTGACCCATCTGCATCTCTAAACGAGCTATGACTTGGGTATTAGTTGTGAGAAATTAACCCATGAAACTCATGAAATTGTGTATGACTCTAACAAATGTTTCTAGACTCTTTTCTAAAGAATCGATCTTTTTATCTTCAAAGCTTGGTGTTTGAAAAGGTGGATTAACTTTTGAACCCTGACTGTAATAAGGTCTAGGCTAATTGAGACTTACTTGATTCAGATTGGGTCCAATTTGATGTGATCCTTGGGTCCATAAAAAATTAGGATGGTTCCTCCATATAGGATTGTAAGTGGGGGCATATGGATCATGACTTTGCTTTTGAAATGCCACATTGACTTACTCAAGTTCATTAATTATTGGGCTCATGAATGGACATTCTTCAACAAGATAATTAGATACTTGGCATCTAGTGCAAATAATGTTGGATTGTGAAACTTGACTCACAAAGACACTATTTTGAAGTTCAGGGACTTCAATTCTACGTACCATGGTAGTTATTTTTGCTTGATCAGTAACGGATATTTCTACTACATGCTTGTCTCTAGAAGGTGTAGCAATATCATTAATGGTTTCCCATTGAACTGCTTTCTCAACTATTTCTTTTAAAAATGCCTAAACCTCTTGTTCACTTTTTCCCATGAAATTCCCTTGACAAATAGACTTCAACAATGTCTTAGAAGAATAATTTAGTCCTTCATAAACAATTTAATACAATCTCCACTTTTCGACTCTATGGTGTGGGCATTGAGATAAAAGATCTTTAAATCTCTCTAGATATTTCCAAAATGGTTTAGAATTTACTTACTTGAGTCCATTAATTTCTTTCGGATCTTATAATGTGAAAAATATTTCTTCAAGAAAACTTTCATAAAATCATTCCATGTGCTTATTGGATCAATAGGGAGACTATATAACCACTTCTTTGCCTCATCCTTAAATGCAAATAATATGAATCTCAATTTAATTATATCATCAAATAACTGTTATAACTTGATCATTGTACATACTTCTGCAAACTCCCCAACAACCTTATCATTGCTTATTAGTTATTTTTTCTAGCTATATTTCTTGTAAGGGTTGTTATTCTTTGAGAATAAGGGAGCATGAGTGTTGCTCTGGAGTACTCTCGACTTTGGACTGCTTGTCCTTAGTCCTTATATAGCCTCCGTGTTTTGTAACCTATTGTTCTTAATAAAGGTTACTTTTTATGCCCAAAAAAAACTCCCTGACAAAAAGATAAACATTCCCTTCTCTACTAAATTTAGGCAACATACTAATATAGTAGACTTTAAGTTCAAAATTATTCCCATTAGGTGTAAGCATTCTAATGCATGAAGATTAGGCTGCTCTAACAGGGTAACATCTATCCTAAAGGGATTATTGATTGATTATTTCATCCATCTTTGTATCTTCAATATCAATTTTAAAATACTCAAATAGATTGGGCTCTAAACTAACTAAACGATGGATATGGTCTCCAACCTAAACTAGCATGCACAAACTGACTCGACTTGATCGATTGACAAATTCTAAATTAGATGAGAAGATACCTAAATCTAAAGATAAATGAAGGACGAATGGACGCTAACCCTAATCTAAACACACAAGGCACACAAAAAAACTCAAAAAATCCTAACTCTAAGGTTGACCTAGAAATCTAGACACATTAACTTTAAAGTTAGCCATCAAGATTATCAAACTCAAAAATTCTTAACCTATTTGGCCAGGTAAGTGGAGGAATGTGGAAGGCTCTTTGAGCTTTCGGGATAGACCTAATTAGAGAACCACCTTTCTTTTAAGACGTAGTCGCCTTGTAAACCACTATTAAGCTTCGAAATTTGATTCTCTATTAAGCTTCATTTTCTAATTGAGGTCAAAATCATAAGGATCAATGTCTAATTAATTTTAAATTAAGCTCAAGGTCAATGCAATATATGGTTAATTGTTTGTGGGCCAAGGAAGGTGATGAAATCTCCACCATATCTTGATTGAGTTTTTACCCTTAAAAATATATTAATATGAAATGTGACAACCAATTATATGACAAACAAGTTGTGAAATCCTTAATCTATATGCTCTCTAATGCACAAAAAAAGGAAAAAAAAAAGACTCACCGTGATTCTTCAGTAATCTCCAACAATTAATAAAATTAACTGAATATAAATACTGGTAAATCAGTAAACACGCAATCTTATATGATGAATGACTTAAATATGCAAGTCTAGGTTTCTAATCTTGTAATGCAGCATTTTCTTTAATGTTTAAGTTGCATGTATTTTAAATTAATGATCAAAAAATAATATCAGCAACTGACTGTAGATATATATTGAAAAGGTCAAAACAAACCAACCTGCAAAAATTGGCAATATCTACGGAAAAATATGAGCGCCTCTCAGGCATCCGTACAGTTTTTCAATACCTACTAAAGATGCACAAAGTTCGGTTACAATTGGTTTACTAAACCAATTTTATGGTTCGGTTTGGCTTAGATTTGTTTTATGATTCGGTTCGGTTCTCAAATTTTAGAACCTTTATTAGTGATTCGGTTCTTGGTTTTGGGTATGGTTAACCTAATCGAACCGAGAAACAATCTATATATTAATATATTTATATATATATATATATATATAAGTATTTTACATCTCCACCCTTTATCTACCATTGGATTAAATGAGTTTGAATCTCTACCATTCATTTTTATTCAAAATAATATAAAAACAATTTCTTAAATACCTAACTTTCTAACCTTAACTTCCTGAGTTTTCAATTTCCCATTTCAAAACTCGAGAGTGGCAGAGAACAACGTCTGACCGTTGTCACTCAGTGCTCCTTTCTCCTCCAGACTCCTCCGCTTGGTGCTCCTCCACTTGGTGCTCCTCTCCTTGACTCCTTCGGACTCCTCTCCTCGATGTTCCTTTCCTTCAGGCTTCTCCTCTCAATGCTCCTCTTCTTTAGGCTTCCCAAGTTCCTATTTTCCAAATTGAGTATCAGAGAACCATCGTCCAGTGTCGCTTGGTGCTTTTCTATCCTCCAGGCTCCTCCGCTTGATGCTCCTTTCCTCCAAGCTCCAACCAGTAATAGCTTAGTGCACATCTAATGGTAAAAAAGTAGAACTTCAATTGATGATTTTAAGTCTCTTGTTTGCATTTTAGTTGACATCTTGAGTTGATCATCTCAGTTGAAATCCGACTGCTAACTTTATTTTCAAAGTCATCATTCTTTAAGTTTCTTGTAAGGAAGCTTGAGCTACACATTGTATTTGAATTGTCTCACTGTCTATCTAAAATTCTGTAAGAAAGAACCATCAACTTTTACAAAATATATGAGCACAGGGTTACAAATGATAATCTTAATTGCAACTCTCATTAATTATTTTTTAATAATATTATTGAATCAAGCTTTTATAGATATTTAGATTGAATATCGAGAATTGAACCGAACCGACCAACGTTTGGACGATTCAGTTCAGTTCGGTTCTAAGTATATATATAATTCAGTTCGGTTCCAATATAGATAGAACTGATAAGTACGGTTCGGTTCATGGTTCTTATCAAAATCAAACTGAATCGAACCATGTACAGCCCTAGTGCCTACCAGGCGTCCGTATGGCAACAAAATCCTTCAAAATTCTTCCTACGTGCTCCTTTTCTCTTGTGTAATATCCTACAAACTTAGATATCCAAAACCAAAATCTCGCACTGCGAACAAGACTTAAAATAGACTTTTGATGCAAGATTTGACACGACGACCAGTATGTATACTTAAATTAAAACTAATCAAATAATCACAATTAAAATCTAAAAAATATAACGAGTCTCCGGCAATGGCGCCAAAAACTTGATGTGTACATTGTTTACTTAACCGCAAGTACACGACGTACTATATCGTACATATACAAGTACAAGTCGATCTCAAAAAGACTTGTGACTTTCAAAACTTTAATTGTGAAATGTGAATTAGAAAATTAAGAGAGATGATGATGATTATATCTAAAGTTAATTAAAAGGAAGGAATCACGAAGAAACTATCAATAGTTAAAAGCACATCTAGAGTTTCGATCCATTAGATTATAGTAAATCATACAAATATCTAATTCATCTTATCTTATGAAACAAGTTCTAATTATTAAGAATTATTATTAAACAAGAATGCATGAAGATAAAACACCTATTATGCAATATCAAGATCTAATATGTCAATAACTAGAATAAATCATAAAGAAACATAATTTTATGATGATCCATCAAGATGCATGTTAATATAATATATTAAGATAAAAAGATATATACAACGTTTCTTATTTCTGAACAATAATTATTAAGTATAGATCATGAGAATATGTGATTAACAATAATCTATCGAAATATAATTGCAAAAGTAGATAATAAGAAAGAAGCAATAATCATGAAGCATAGATGATGAGATGAAATTAAATATTACAATCATATCCTAAATCTAACTTCAAGAACTCTAGATGTACAGAGCGATTTAGCTTAGTATGATAACGAAAAATATCGAAATAAAAGAAGAAGAAGAAGTGCAATACATAATTGAGATGAAAAATAAACTTGTATTAATAAAACCTGAAATTACACTAGAGAAACTTGAAGATCTCCAAATAAAAGAAAATTAGTCTAAGCCTAAAGGTGGGAGATGATCTCATAGATCTACGCAAGAGATCCTTTTATAGACTTACAAAAACTTGCTTACAAATCTGAATACAAAATTTAAAATTCAATTTCAAATACATGATATTTCCATCTAGAGATCATAAATAATGAAAACTAGGTCAAAAATATCTTCCACGGGCACCTAGGAAGTGTCGACTGTGCAATCGGACGTCTAGGAGGTGTCCATGTTAATCGAAATGATCTTTGGCTTGGTCAATTCGTTAGTTGATATTATTCCCAGTATTGACGCACATGGAAAATATACATTTGACTCTTTAACATAGCTTTAGATATGTTTACTCAAATTTCTTTTCTTTTATGATTCCAAATATCTTTGATGGAATTTGAATTCTATTTTTTAGCTTTTATTCTTTTCTCTTCATTCTTTTTTCCAATTCTTTTTAAGTCCTCAAGTTCCTACAAAATTTACACAAAACACCTCAAGTAGCATTATTTATATACAAAAAAGATAAATGTAGGACATAAAATATGTAACAATAATGTATTCATCAATAAACTCATCCGTATCATGCCACCCTTCATCCTCTCCACAACAACTGCAAAACTCTTCTTCCCCATCAGAATTCCTAGAAAAATCATTCACAGGACTTTATAGAATCTCTCTTTTGTTCACTAAATTACCTCCAAAACAAAAAGGCAACCCACGAGCATATGGTAGAAAGTAATGTACAAGTACAACCTTTTATGCAAAATCCTAATCCATAGAGAATCCAAAAAGAACTCATCAAATCATCCATCTTCTATCGAGTCCTTTGAAAATTTCCAACCTAAATCATCAAAGGGCTTCAAAAATCAAAAGTCACCCAACAAAACCACGAACCTTCTCTGCTTGAAATCCTATCTTCCAATCACTACTCTCTACACAAAGCCACCCAAAGGCTCATAAACAAGCCTCAGACCAGCCAACTATACTCAGAAATCCTCCCATCAAATAAATACGAGATCTTTGACGCCTCACGCATTTCCAAACCACAATCCAAACAAAACTCAGAAAGCAACACCCCCCAAATCAACCGTCCTAGTACAAAATTTTAGAGCACGCAATAACTGAGAATTGCCAAAAGCTCATTCCTTTCCTTGAGGGAAAGACAAAGGAAAGATACCTCGAAGAAATTGTTTGCCGATGAGGACGAAGAAGAAAGAAAAGGAAGATGAAGAAGAAGAAGAAGAAAGAGGAGAGCTCGTTACTTGGAGAAAAGGTGGAGCATTTGGTGTGAGGATTTTCTGTTGGGATTCAAGTCTTAGACCACGAAAACAAAAAACTTCTTGTCTTTTATACTTGAGAAATGACAAGGAGGTATTTTCCTTTCCGTTTGAGACACAAACGCCACCAAGAAAGGTGGTTAAACAGAAACTCTTTTCTTTTCCTTTGGTTTCTAATAACACAAATTTATGTAAAGTGAGCCCTTATGCACATTCTGACTTTTCCCTATATATATTAACATATATATATTTCTTTAAATTTATATAAAATATTAGACCGATTAATCACCGTTTGTCAAGTAATCACTAATCCATTTCCCACCAATCTGATTCTGATTTCCAATATCCTAAACCTTGCCTTTGTCTACCCAACTACTTGAATTAGTTGAGGATAATAGCATCATCATTTCAATAATTTACACTTAAATAGTACGAATAGGGTCATACTTATAACTTGGAGGTTCTTTTTGGAGTCACCAAATATGTAGTAGGTTCAAGACCCGTTCTCTTTTTGCAACAACACATAGACATGGAATACACAGAATGGTACTTTGAGGATAAGAAACCACACACAACTAGTGTGCATTGGATGCCAGATACCTTGATAATGTATATACACGTAACCAACTGCGATGATGCAGTTGACCAGAAGGAGTGGAACTCACATCTTCCTCTTAAGTTTAAATCTCATGAACTGCAACAAGAAAAAAAATATATATCTATCTATTTCAGAAGAAAAAAAAAAACAGACAATGTAAATTCACGTATTGGTAGAGGAGAAGGATAAAAAAAAACAAAAAAAATGATAGAGGAGAAGAATTAAGACCCTAGATGCATGTCAAATTTCCAACAATTGAACTGTAAGGACCCCCTTGAAGGCCCCTCGTTTCCTTATATCTGATGCTTACCAAGTTGAGTTGTTAATGGTTCGGGTTGGATTGGATTGAAAGTTGATCTATTATCTAATCATTTTCTTCTTATTGAGTTATAGGTCGGATGATAATCTATTTTTTCAATCCTTGACATATAAGTCGACCCAACCCATTTTAACTCACCCCAACCCATTAGAAGAAAATGAATTGTATTGAGTTAACGGATTAAAATCGATCAAATGTTTACCTAAAGAATAAAAAAACTACACTTAAAAATTTAACAATTTTATACAATAGAAGAAGTAAAATTTCATTATCTCTATCTAAAAAATACTTCATAATATTTTATAAACTTACTTATCTAATAAATTCAAGGATTTATAAGTTTTTAAACAATAATAGATTAATATGTAATCATTGACATATGAAATATATAATATTATTCAACACTAACAGGTTAATAATAAGTGAGATAACATGTGCCACTCTGATCTTTTAAGATTTTAAATTAATAAATTAGAATCTAATAAGTACTAATAGATTCAAATTCTAAATCCAAATCTTAAATTCACATATCAGATTGAATAAATTAATAGATCAGACCCGGTCCATTGACAATCGGCGTAAACTTCATCAAGAATTTTAAGTAGGCCTACGACAAGGGGAGAGAGAGAGAGAGAGAGAGAGAGCTGCAGATGATGACCACTGACCAGTTGTTACGAGCGTGGTGGCGAACTCTGCGACAATGATGGAAATCTTTCTTTGCGGCGGGGTGAGAAGAAACATGGAGAACATCGAACCGAAGCAATCCAATTAACCGATCGCAAATCCGAATCCTTCCTTTTCAACATTTCCACACGGACCAAACCATCTCGCTGTTTACAGCCGGTGGCACCCCTCACTGGCGGGAGATTGCGGTTTTCTCTCGTGTTCTCCTGTTGCTCCTCTGCTTCGGGGCGTTCCGGACTCCGCGTCAAGATTCCATTTTGACGCTCGAGTTGGGTTTGTCTGGACGAATCGTGATTTGGGTAGCTGGGAGTTTTTTGGTTTTTTGGTAACAGCTGACGCGGCGGGTGCAGAGAGGAGGAGCAGTTGGTCAGCCGCTGCCAAGTCGCCCCCCTCCTCCCTTTTTGAGGTGAAGTTAGGGTTTTCTCTTTGGGTTTCCTTGCTTCTATCTCATGGTTTTTCTGAGTGGAAAATTTATGTTCTTTCCCTGAATCATTGGTTTGCTCGGCTCAACTGCTTGCGAATATGTTCAGAAAACTCCACGATGTTCTAATTTTAGTTGGGTTTAAATTGCTTTTCTTGTGTCTTTGGAGTGATCCATCGTCGAAAAGTTCTGTATATAAGAATTGTGCATAATCCAGCTATCCGCAATTTGATCATGCTCTTGGTACGGTTCCAACTTACTTACGGTTGGTTGACTTTCCAAACGTTGGATGGTTGACAGCTGATATTTTTCTGGGAAAGCGCCGCAGGGGCTCTTGATCGAACCGTTGCAAGTATGGACAATGGAGAAGTGGATCTTTCAAGCCATATACTACTGCCAAACTCCGACTATCCCATCGACTTCGATGATGAACCCCTGAGGAAAAATTCTACATGCACTCACACCCACACCTGCAACCCTCCAGGGCCTAACGCCGTCGCGCACACTCATACCTGTTTTCATACACATGCCCAGGTTGTTTCGGTTGGAGAAAGCGAGGAAGGCGGCGAGGAGGAGTCGAAGAAGTCTCGCAAGCCGTTGGGGAACAGGGAGGCCGTTCGGAAGTACAGGCAAAAGAAGAAGGCCCACACGGCATACTTGGAGGAGGAAGTCAAGAAACTGCGCCTGATCAACCAGCAGCTACTAAGGAGATTGCAAGCGCAGGCAGAACTTGAAGCAGAGGTGGTGAGGCTGAGAGCTCTTCTGTTGGAACTCCGCGGGAAGATCGATACTGAATTGGGCTTGTTCCCATTTCAGAAGCAATGCAGCGGTACCGGACTTAGCTGTGTTGCTGATGTCCCTTGCATAGGTGGGAACGCAGCAATTGCCGGCTGGGAGGGAAACTGCAAACCCAGAGTTGACGATTGTTGGATTGATTCAAACGGTTACATGGACCAGCGTGTGGAAATCAAATCTACTAGTTCTGCAGACTTGGTGGGTAGCTTCATCCCATCCGCTTCCTAATTCAAGTGAGTCATGCTTCATATGATACCGTTCAATCTTTGGATATGTCGTTCACTGAAAATTATGAGAGGATTTTGCCCTGAACTACTGATGTGCAAGGAAGTAGAAAACTGAAACATTATATATGTAAGAGCAGTGATAGTATAGTATGGTCTTCATGTATAGGGTTCCACAGAGAACATAAATCTCTCTAACTGAATTGTGTGATACTTGAGTTTGACCTGCATATTCTTTTTTGCATTCTTACTTTTTATATGTTTGATGTACATTGTAATTTTTCATGGAATACTTTTGCTCTTGAAAGAAGTTCGTCCCTTTGTATAAATATGCTTCTGAAGTATGTTTTGTAGAAATAGAATCATCACATACTTGTATCTCATTCACTATATTAAAATGGATAGAGAGCATATCCTTTTGTTCGTGAAATATCTTTTGTTCAACACTGCATGATATATATCGGTTGCTTACGTGCCACATATTACTACAAGAAGAGAAAATCCGCAGGTTTATGACACTTCAAACAACGTTAATATGCAGTACTTGTGTACCAAGAGGGAATAAACAAACAGTACACTTGCTTATCAGTAAGATTCATATGGGACAATAGGATTTTTCCACCATTAGGTAGCATTTTCTAATATACCATATGCGAGTTCAACCGTTCAGGGGTAACTTCCGTGTTGAACCAAGCTATGGATATTTGACGAAACCTTGAAGTTAATTTCATTTTGTTGATGTTGTTGACTGTTGCTTTTTTTGCGAGGGAAAATTGGAGTACATGATCGTAAATATGCATAAATCTATTTTAGTGGTTCAGCTGTATTGTTTTATCGACTTTTGTCTCGTTCCGCTCGAAAAACGAATACGATATTGAATGGATAATCTATATCCATTTGCGCTTCTACTATTTATACTATAGCTTAGTCAATTGATTAGTTACTAGTCTCTGTTCTATTTGACTTGTTTCTCATGTTTTTGTTTGGTTTTTGTTGTTTTGTGTTTTTTTTTTTTTTTGGTTAACATCGGTTTTGTTGGGTACAATGGTCCAGCCTGTTACATACATTTAGTCTGTCTGTCGTGTATCCATCACGTCTTGTAAACAATGTACTAATGACTGCATTTTTTTCGACCTTTTCTGGTTGTTGATTTGTGATACCACAACCCATTTCTTCCTGTTATCTTCTCCTGTTCAAGCAATCGTATCCCTGTTTCTCTCCATCAACACTTCAACAGCGTGGTTTCCTGGGCAACCGCAATGACACGAACGGGTTTTAAAGCATTATCCTGATTCTCAGCCAGCACGTTGATGTCAATGACGAAAACTGTTGATGGCCATGTGGGAGCTGTCTCTTCCAGTTTTATCCATTCTATTTCCTCTTGATTAAACTTTATTTTAGTTTAGTTTTAGAATTTGTTTATGTCGATAATTAATTGTTATTTCCGAAACATGCTCTGCTTCAATTAGCTGCTTCTGCTTGATTGACTTCTACTGGAAGAATGAGGATACCAAACATGTTTGAGAAGGGTTACTACGATTTTAATCTACAATCTGAGTGAGAAATTCATCTTTCACCTATTCTATTCACATAGTGTTTTCTTAAGACGCATTTTCATTTACATTAAAAATACATGCTTATCATAAGTCATAAAAAGCGCAGCCATAGACAAATTAAGCAAGTTGAAGTTAAAAATATTTTGTCAATATGTATAATGACAATAGAGCCACACACATCCAGTTTCACCTATTCTATAATTAGAAAGTAAATGAGTTTTTATATGGTACCTCGGAAACATCTGATCCTTTATCACGAGAGATGATCACTCTATCATGTTGGATGCTGCCCAGCTTAGCTTCGGAAAGCTTTCTACAGCATTTGCTTAAAAATAAAGAATTATGAATGCATAATCTTGGGAAGGCCTTGAAAGCTCCTCACGTTGGGCTTCGCCTCTCTGACTAGTAGAGGGTGTTTCTCCATACTAGTGATTGACCTGATGCACTAGACTGAAAGACCACTCCAAAGGGAAAAACCTCTGGATCCAGATACAATCTGATCTGAGTCCCTTGCCTTTTGTTCAACAAAGGATCAGAATCCTTCCCAAACCTGGTAGTATCTGAAAAGAGAAAGGTCCGCCTGCCTTTTAGGTTAGCCAGCTTATTAAGCTGACCTCTGAGAGTGTCTTCTTATGCTTTCGCCATTGCTCAAATTGAACTTTCGTCCTGCACCCTTGGCTCACCAAGTCATTACCCGTTCACACTGTTCCATGTTGCCGTTCTCCTCAGGACATACAAAATTAATTAACACAAAATTGTAGAATAATCACTTCTATTAATCTATTCGTCCCTCTTCCTAACCATAAGCTTGCTCTCCCTCATCAAATGGACACTTGAACCACAAGGGATTGTTACTTAATACCTTGCTGCTTACTAAGAGGTGAAGACTGTAGCAGCTGGCACTCAGCCATAGAAGTGCTCTTGACAGGATTTAGTAAAGCACTTGAAGTCTGCAGAGAGTGTGATTCCCAGTCTTGATTCTTCCACTACAATTCATTCCTCCAAATTATCCTTCCACGAAATAAAAATTACAGGACGCTGAGAAATTAGTTTACCATGCAACACTTCTATAGATGTATTTTGAAGAGATGCAGCTTTGTCAAAATGATAAGAGTTGTTGCCGTATATGCTGGATTCTGTAGAATATTTTTGACTGTAGGAATTGCACATTCAATCGGGAGATCGCAACCACATCAGTAAGTAGATGAACATATAAAAAGGTCAAGTTGCCAACGGAATTAGTCGATTATGTAGTGAACAGTCAATTAAATGCAACAACCATAAGTAGAACATGCAAAATCTGGAACAACGGTTCTCACCATCCTATGTGGTGTCATGATGCCATCGAATTTTTCTGCATGTTTTTTTGGAAAACAGAAGTTATGGCAAATGTAAGAGTTCGGAGGTGTATCAATGCATCATTTTTGGACAGAGACCACGTCTTTCATGTAAAATGTATTCAGCAAGATCACGCACCATGAAAATTACTTCTCATTGGAAATACACATTGAGAATACGTAAATATGCAGCAAGACATCATTTCATCAAGTACCTAATGTTTGACCCATCTCGATACTTCAGCTTTAACCAAGCCATCCACTGTCAGACAATTGACTTTATTTAGGATATAAGTAGCCATAGTGATAGAAATTTTTAGCAAGTCAATGTAACTCAATTTGAAATTGCCAATGTACCATGATTTTCATCTGAACTTCCCCATGTATCATTAAACCAAGGACTCTCTCCACCTTCCATCACCAGTTGAATCCCACAAAAGATCTCCAACAACTTTACTGCAGAATGAAAATATTCACGCTTTAGTTATTAGTTATTACATATGAGCTTTGAATGATAATAAATTACGATAACAATTAATACAATCGTGTTATGTTCTTCAAGAATAAAGTATCACTATCTACCTTCAAGACATGCTTCCTAGTGGTTTATAGTAGATAAATAAGGTTCAAAAGGCACAAATTTGACAAATCAGATGAAAACCGGAACAAACGTGAAAAGCCATCTATCATTTTACCTCCTATGGATGAATGAATCATAAACCAAACTTGCCTATAAATTACTTGAAATAGGAATTTAGTCTACATGGTGAGACATGATAATGAAAGATGAAAAATTCCACCAGTGGATAAAAACACTACCTCCATAGGACATTCGCATAGCTTCTTTAAAGGCATCAAAGTGCATAAGAAAGTTCATTACCCTGCCAGATTGGCCATAAGAATATATTCTTCTCAACACGGGGCAGTAAGAGATATCTCATATTCTCATCAATGTTTGTACTCCAATCTGCTGGTTAACTTCATTTTTGATTCTAAATCAAAAAACTTTAATCCAGAAAGCACCAACCCTGCTGTCATAGTCATTAAATGTTCCTTGAGCAAATCCTCGTACATAATCAACTTGGACTCCGCCAGAATGCCCTGTTTTCTCAATTCTTCAAACACCTTTTTTGCTTCCTTAGGATATGAATATTTACAGAATCCATGGACAACAGAACAATATATTATATCTTCTGGTGGGTGAGCTTGCTGTTCCATCATCTCATTAAGAATCCCTAGCACCTTCTCAGCACTACCTGATTTGGAAGCATGAAGAACAGCTAGTGCATACTTGAATTCCAAAGGCCCACTTTCCACATTTCCCAAGCAGTCTTTGACTAATGTAATAGCTGCATTAATCTCTCTTATCTTGCAGAGCCCTTTCACAAGTGAACAATAAGAGACAATGCTAGGTATCCAACACCTCTCCTTCATCTCAGTATAACATGAGCACGCCCCTCTAACATCCCCACTGTCTACAAAACAAGGAATCACAGAGCTGTAAGTAGAAGAATCTGGTTTGAAATCTTTTGAATTGTTCATCTCCTCAAAGAGTGACAATGCCCTCTCGACCTTGTTGTTCTCATGAAGGGAATCTATAAGTACATTGTAGATAGAAACACTACAATATCCCTTCAATTTCAAGGTTTCAAACACTTCCACAGCCTTTAGTGCATGATCTCCATCTGTCACAAAGATGGAGAAAAACTTGACAAGGTAATCTATGACGGGCAAACCCAACTCGTGAGATCGATGGACTAATCCAACAAGCAAATCCATCACACCTGCCTCTGCATAGGCCATCAGTATCGGGCGCAATGTATCAAATCCCGGAAGAAGGCCCTCCTTCACCACAACATGGAACAGCTTATCCGCCTTATCCACCCTACCAGCACTACACATTCCTGCGATCAATGAATCATATATACCCAAATCCACCCGATACCCTTCTCTCACCATCTCATTCAACAACTCGCAACCTCTTCCCACCTTGCCAACTTTAACAAAACCATCAACCAATGCCCCATACGCCGCACGATCAACCAAAAGATCCTTCTTTTGCATATCTCTGAACACCCTATAGCCATCCTCCACCCTCCCACGCCCACACAAACCCATCACCAATGTCGTATACGCCATCGCATCTGGAACAACCCCGTCCCTCTCCATCTCCTCCCAAACACTCAAGCACCCATCCAACCACCCTTCCGCCACCAACACCTTCACCAATGCCGTATACGCGAACACGTCTGGCTTACAACACTCACTCCTCATTCTGCCCAAGACCTCCAAGGCCTCCTCGACCCTCCCTCCCTTACACAAGCCCTTTGCAAGAATCATAAAGGTAACACCCTCCTCTTTCAGCCCATCCTTCCTGAAATCCTCATGAACCTTCAAGGCCAAGTCCAAATGCCCTGTCTTCACCAACGCATCCATGATCCTATTGTAAAGATAAACCCTAGGTTTAACATCGAACTTCCTCCTCATCTTATCGTACACATTGTAAACCCTAAGCCCACGGCTGGCGTCAGCGTGGAAGCGGATGAGGATCTCGAACTGCTTCTCGGTGGGGGGCTTCCCTTGGGCCTGCATGAGCTCGAGCACCTGATCGGCAGCGCGGAACTTGCCGGAGCGGTTGAGGCAGTATGCGAGCGCGTTGTAGGCGGCGTAGGTGTGGCGGTAGCCTTTCTGCTTGCCGGCCCAGTGGAAGAGCTGGGTCGAGGAGAAGGCGGGGAGGTGGGTGGAGCGGAGGAGCTCGGCGACTAGATTTGGGGTGACGCGGCGGAGCTTAGAGAGGTCGGAGAGGACGGGCGGGCCCCACCTATTGTTGTTTCGGCGGAGGGAGTCGAGTATGTAGCGGGAGATGGGGGAGAGGGTGAGGGACGGGGCGGTGGAAGGGGGGATGGTGGGCGGATGGGGTGGTGGGTTGGAGGCGTCCCAATCGCGGAAGGAGACGGTGGAGGTGGTCGAGGGGCGTCGGCGGTGGTGGGGTGGGGAAGGCAGGAGGTGGTGGCGGGAAGGGAGGTGGAGGTTGTTTGCTGCCTTGGTGATGGAGGGGGAAGTCATCTTTTGCGTTGGGCTTCTTTGTGAATTCAACTATGATCTTGTCCTTCATCTTCGTTCTCTCTTCTTCTTCTTCTTCTTCTTTCTTTCTTTTTTTTTTTTTTGTGTAATGGTTTAGATTTTATAATCAATTCTTGACTATGAAATCACCATTAAGAAATCAAAAATTGTCTAAAATAATACATTAACTAAGAAACTAAAAGATCTCCCAAATCAAAACAAAACAATTCCCAGAAATCAAAGTCAGAAATCATCCAAAATACTAACAAGAGATACAGTTCAAATGAAATGAACATATTCTAATTAACAAGAGTTTAATCAACCAATAGTGTCATCCTTAAAGTTATAAGTTGAGAAGAGCGGCTCAAATGTAGGAAGAGGAGGAGAAGACACCGGGTTGCTAAAAGAAGTAATTGCATTTTGTGTCTAATCATTATTTCATGAAATTTACATATTTGAAACCGATTAAAGCAACACTTCTCTTTCAAAATCTGAATCCAAATTTCCTATTTAAGAATACATAAGGGAAATAATGTCAAATGTAATAAATTTACAAGATGTAGTTTTTTTTCGAAAGATTCTATTATTTCTTTTCTTCCAAATACTCCAAACTACAGTAGGAATTAAAATATTCTAACCAATCTCAGATAAGTCAAAGGAACTTGCAAGTCTATAGTTAAATAAGTCCTCAATATGAAGAAAAAAAATGGATACAAAGGAAAGTTAGTAAAAAATTTCCAAATTGATGTTGCAGAAGAGCAATGAATAAAAAGATGATAAGCAGTTTCACAGTAATTTTTATACATGATAGACAAGTCCGAACCATTCCAGCCTTTTTCCCGTAGATTTTCTCTAGTAAGGATCTTATTTGAAACCAACGACCAAGTAAAAAGTTTAATTTTAATTGACACCCAAGCCTTCCATATTTTTTTGTATAAATAAAATTTGATGCCACCATCATTAATTACTTTATAACATGAATTAACAAAAAATATAGAATTAGTGGTTGGATTCCAATGTATTTTATCCATACCTAATTGTAGTTGAATCTCACTCAATAGTTCTACAAGCTGGTCTGCTTGTGATTGAATAGCATATATATGACCAAAAAAATCAGAATTGAAATTGAAATTAAATAAAACCTGGTAATCAGTCCTATGTAACTCAATTACCTTCTTGACAGATACTTTTTTGTATATAGCAATATTATATAACTCAGGAAATTTAAGTTTCAAAGAAACCCCATCTCTCCATTTATTTTCCAAAAAAATTGTATTTTCACCATTACAAACTTCATATCTAGAGAAGCAGTTAATGATATTAAAGCAAGATTTTAATTCATGCCAAATCAGAGAGTATTTTCCTTCAGTGGGATTAAGAATAGCTCCTGGCCAAAAACGAGAGAAATATTTAGTTCTTAACAAAGTAGGCAATTTCAAATTAGGTGTGCAAGAAAGTAATTGCTACAAAAGCTTGCTTTTAAGAGCCAAACAAAAATTCTTTAAGTTGATGATGCCCCAACCCTTATGTTGCTTAGGTCGGCATAAAGTAGCCCATTTAACTAGATGATATCCCTTATTATTGGGGGAGGCAGATTTCCAAAGAAACCTACTCTTCAATCTGTCAATTTCATATTCTACTTTTGTTGGAAGGCACAATACAGATAGGTAATAGGTTGGAATAGCTGATAGAACAGAATTAACAAGAGTTAATCTTCCACCCAAAGGTAGAAATTTTGCTTTCCAAGATGATAATTTGTTTGAAATCTTCTCAATAACTGATGTCCAATCTTTATATGTTGCTTTTCTATGATGCAAAGGAAAGTCAAGATAAGTAGTGGGCAAATCTGCTACTTGACATCCTAGGATGTTACAGCAATATTTCAGTGATGACTCAGAAACACTAACACCAGTCAAGGAGGATTTTTGGAAGTTTATCTTAAAACCAGAATAAGTCTGAAAATAGCATAATATTCTTTTAATATTTACCATATTATTTCTGTCAAAAGAAAGAAAGAGTATGGTATCATCGATATATTGTATATTTACCACATTTAGTCCCTCATTTGGGAATTGAATCCCAGAGATAAGCTCTTTATCTATAGCCAAAGTTAACATTCTATTTAGGATATGGGAGACAATAATAAATAGGAGGGCGAAATGAGGTCAGCTTGTCGAAACCCATTAGAAGCACCAAAATAGTCATCAGGGGACTCATTTGCAAGCATAGAAAACTTAGTTGAAGAAATACACATATTGATCTAAGAAATCCATTTGGTACCACAGCCAAGCCCCTTAAGTGAGTTAAGCAAGAATTCCAAGTTAACATTATCAAATACTTTCTCAAAATCAAGTTTAAGGATAAAATCAGAAATATTGGCTACTTTCATATAATTTAAGGTTTCTTGTGCAACTAGGTAACAATCACCAATGTATCTTTCAGAGAGGAAAGCACATTGAAAATTATAAATGATATCATTAAGAATTGAAGTAAGTCTAGTAGCCAAGCATTTAGTAATGATTTTATATGTGCTATTAAGCAAGCTAATTGGCCTATAGTCTTTAATACATTGAGCTCCTTCCTTTTTTGGGATTAAAGTGATAAAAGTTTGATTTATTGACTTGAGAAAATCAGGGTCTGATGAAAGGAAAAGTTTCTGAAAGATATACAACAAATCTGATTTCAAAGATTCCCAAAATTGTTGAAAGAATATCATAGGGAATCCATCTGGACTAGGGGATTTATCTCCTGTGAGATCGAAAACATTTTTTTTAATCTCTACTAAAGTAAATTCTTTCTCAAGAACATTAGGATTACAGATTTTCCTTGGGAGCAGAGTATCCCAGTTCAGAGAGCCCATGAATATTGTCTTTTTGTTGAATTGCTGAGTAAAGTGTTTTTCGAGTTCAAGGCAGATGAGAGAAGGAGAAGTCAAAATGGTATCAAGAACCTTAAGAGAGGATAAAGTGTTGAATCTTTTACAGCACTTAACCATATTATGAAAGAAGGTCGTATTCAAGTTATCTTCCTTAAGTCATTGAACCCTAGGTTTCTGTCTCCAGTAGACCTCTTGTTCTAGAAGAAGGTTATGATGTTCAGCTTTAAGCTTTTTCTTAAATTCCAATATGTCATTATCTAATGTATAGGATTCAGACATATTATCTATGTATGTAATCTATGATTCAATGGATGCTAACTTGTTCCTCCTCTCTTCCCTAATGGGAGTGACCCATGCCCTGATATGTTTCTTAAGATCTTTGAGTCTATAGGCAAAAATGGCAAGGAAAGAGTCAAAACTGAAAACTGTGGTTGATTTTGTCCAACAATCAATGATAAAGTTATGAAATCCCTCTATGCATAATCAAGACTTATAAAATTTAAAAAGGATAGGCCCCTAATCACTTGATTTAGTGTCAAGTATGATTGGTATATGGTCTGAAACAACCTTGGCCTTACCAACACATAAGGAATCTAGATAATACTTTGACCAATTAGAGGTCACCAGGAATCTGTCTAATTTAACTATAGTTGGTTGAGCTTGAAAATCAAACCAGGTATACTGACGGTTGTTGGGAGAAAAATCAATCAGAAGGTTGGAGTCTATGAAATCATTAAATTTTATCATTGAAGGAGATAAACCAGAGTTTGATGAGTGTTCGTAAGAGTATCTGGTGATATTAAAATCCCCCCAATCACCCAATTGTCATTCACTAGTTTACTTAGGTCTTCTAGTTTAGAAAGAAAAACTTGTTGAAGCCTAGGTTCACAAGGCGCATAAACCCCAATGAGCCACCATTCCAACCCATCAATATAGTTTTTAAATTTTATTAAGAGGCTATAAGAAGCCACACAAGTAGATAAGATTTCAAAGAGTCTTTCATTCCACCCAATTAAAATACCCCCAGATGTCCCAAGTGAGGGCAGATGTGACCATTTACTTATTTTACCCCCACCTAGGGTCCTGAGTAAGTTTGGGGTGTAGTTTTCTTTTTTAGTCTCACTAATAATAATTATATCACATTTATTCATTCGTATAAAATTTCTAACAGCTCTCTTCTTTCCACTGTTTCCTAAACCCCTTATATTCCATGCAGCAAAAATCATAAAGAGCCAAAAGACAAACGTAAAGATGCAAAATTCTCCACAGTATTAGCCATAGCATCTAAGTTTACAGGAGCTAATCCTTGATCAAATCTTACAAAATTCAAAAATTCTTTAGATTCTAACAAGGATTGCAAATTAATGCCAATATTGTTATACAAATTGCTAAAGTGATCATAAGAGGCCCAAGTTAGAACATCGTTTACTAAATCTTTATTTGATATATCATTTGAGCAACATGAGGGAAAAACAGAAGCAATAGCTAGGCTGGTAGCAAAATTTAAAGCAAAATTATTTTCAAAATTTGAGGGAGAGGCATGGAAGGTACCTGGTGCATGGATAAGAGTTGATGGCTAAGAAGAAGGCAAATCCCTAGAGCCTGAGCTCAGGCCATCTTGTTCTAAACAGTCAAAAACCGCCATGACTTTTTAAAATTTTACCAATGAAATATTTCTTGCTGTAATTTCCTCTTCCACAAATCTTATAGTGTCAGAGAGTCCAGTGTTCTCTTCAATACTGTTATCGGTAGCAAGCATAGGTAGAACCACAGATGAATATGGTGAGATGGTAGGAGTAGGAAGTAAGCCCGCAAATGTGGAACAGGGCATGTGGTTCTAGTCCAAACATTTTTCCTAGAATGAGATACCTTTCCATTCTTACCACCCCTCCAACCCTTGTTGTTCTTAAAAGGCTTGCGGACTAGATTTAACCTCTTAGAAGATGAAGAAGAAGATGTGCTAGGGTTCTTGGGCCATGGAGAAAGATAAGCAGAGGTTGTAGAGGATGTAGGACATAGATCCCAACAATGCCTATATTTAATAGGATAAACTATCATTCCAAAAGCAAAGAATCTAGTATTAGGATTTTCTTTGCCAGGGTGAAGGCGGATTCTGATCCTAGCAAAATTCAAGAACTTTAGCCTATTAAAAGAGGTGTCTACTTCCAAGATAACAGCAAACTCAGATACCATATGAGAGAACAGATCAATATTCCAGAGGTGATGAGGTATTCCTTCAAGCTTGATCCAAATTCCTTCTTCTTTTGAAGTAAAAACTGCATTGGAGTTGGTTGACCATGGGACATAGGAAGCAGAAAGCATTTATAAGGTGGAGCCAAACAGGTTGAGGTCCTCGTTCCAAGATGAGGTGGAGGAGAACTTAAGAAGAAATTTTCCTGGTGAAAAGTTCAAAACCTCAACAGTGATGGAGTTTGGCTAGTTGGTACACAAATGCTCTTCCAAAGCAAGTTTTGATAGGTGGGGAGAGTGGAAAGTGATAATCGCATAGCAGGACAAAGAGTGGAGTTGTTCATAAATAGCCTTAGAGGGGGGCAGGACATTCGGGTTATGAGGGGTAAGACCAGCCATCAAAGTAGAGTGAGTAGAAGTATGAGGAACCTGAAAAAATTTGCAGATAACTACAGAATGAGATGGGGATGAGCATTTGAAACATATTCCAGAATACTTACAAAATTTCTTCGAGTGTCCATGGAGACCACAGGAGAAGCATCTCCCATGTTTACAGCAAAAACTTACTCGGGGGGATGATCTTTCGTCGGGACACAACTTCCCAGTGCCCTGAAGAATCTACTAGGGTAGGAGACAGCACAGTGATCCCAGAGATTTGAATGACTGAGGCCTCCAGAGGGTTTTTGATAGGGGAGGCAAGGCGGGAGAAGCGTGAACCACTGGTGAGGTAGGAAGAATTGCCACAGAGAAGATTTTGTGAAGAAGATGAAGGTCTGGATGTCAGAAAACATATCTCTTTTTCAGAAGAGATCCTAGGGTCAGATATGTGGGTTGTTCTCGAGTAGGAAGGTGAGGAGGTTTTGTCAGAAGACGTACCCGAAATTAATGCTTCAGGGTATAGTGGAGGCAAGTCAACCCAGTTCAAATCGATAGCTAGCTCAGCGAAGGAGGTTGAACATCGATTACACACACAATTATCCCCGTAAAATTGTCGTTTAGCATTAATTGCCATTACCTTGCCCCTATGGAATCCCCCCCAAATTAGGGGTGTTAATGGGGTAATTAAAGTTGAGATTAGGAGGAGAGAAAGTGGAAAAATTCCACACAAAGAACGAGGCATCAGAAGGAGATGCTGGCATGGGTTCAAAATCTCTGGGAACTCCCCGAGTAAATGCTTTTTCTCTGACGAGCCGATGACCTCCGATCGGCGAGAGGTTTACCAGAGGGAGGGTGATCGAAAGAAAAATGGGGTCCGAGGAGGACAAAGGCTAGCCCAGAACGTCGCAGGTGCAATCAAAAGAAATGTCCGAACTTTCAATAAGCAAACCATTTAATCTATAATCAAAACCACAAACAGAAAGTTGGAGATCAAACAAAAAAAATTCCCCTATCCTTGTTCTCCCTAAATCGTGATAGAATTTTAAAGAAAATCTAAATTTTTCCTAGCAAAAACCATTGCCCAGATTATTCCTTAAAAAGCATAAAGAAAGATTTTTGAATCTAAAGGAGAATAAGTCATTTGGTCCAACAGAAAGATCTACATACAAGTCCAAATGGGGATCTGAGAAAAAATGCCCCTCAACTCCCCAGAGATGATACAACTCCCCAAATGAAATTAATGTAGATGGAAAACGTCCCCATAATAAGGATTTTACTTACGATCTACCAGGTTGCAGATCAAGATGAGTCCTAGGCAAGTCAATGGGTCGAGATCCGTAGAATGGGTAAAGGGGTGAGGAAGTAGTATGCCAAGGTGGCATACCTGCGGAGCTCTTTTCTCAAATGGGGAGGGACGAAGTCGGCGAGAGGCCGATCCAGAAGAGGACAGGTTTTCCAGCGAGGGATCGTCAGCTTCATCCTCTAGAAGACGTTTTTTGAACTCTTGCCAGTTAAATCTGGTAACATTATGCAAAAGGGAGTGAGCAGGGCACTGGCGACGACCCATAGTTGTACATACGTAGTCTAAGTATGTGAAAGTAGTCTTACAGTGATAGAAGATGTTGATCTGACAAAAGTTGTGAAACACCTAAGAAAAGCAAGGAACTGGGCCCCATTTGGGAGAAAGTTGCCCAACATACCCAAATCTTCATTCCTGGCTCGGGCTCTATGCATGTTCTCTATTGGCATGGATCAAATCTTCTTATTGATTCGTTACGATGGATTCAACTCTACTTTGATTATTAGATATTTTTGCTTGGAATATCATCGCGTATGGACCTAATTTTTTTTATCATTAGATAAGTATACGATAAGTATACATTAAGTACACTTTGATGCATGAATAACTATTTATACATAAATTACGTATGATAAATACACGCTACATGGTACATACAACTCTTGATGCTTCAACAAGTTAAATAGGAAGAGAGATATCAGTCATCTCAAGTCGGAGGGCTCCATCCAATCAGATTGAAAAAACCACAAGTGAAAATCTAAACCAAACATAACTTAAGGGTTTTTGTTGGATTTTTTAAAATCATTTTCTTGTTGGTGTCATATTTAATTATGAATAATTATTCATCAAAACATGTTGAGTACTAGATTACAAGGGATTATCATTTGAAGATTATAGACTGTAAGACGAGCCAAACACATTTTTAGGCTTTCATTTCTACTTTGTGGTATGGGATTTGTACATGTAAGTAGAAAGCCATGAGATGCAAGAAAAGGCAATCTAATGTTTAGGAGAACTTCTATGCTTTAATACAAGCAAAAAAGTGAAAGATATACATGATTAATTAATACATGAATGGTACAAGTTAAATACACATTAATATTATTGTGTACTTATCATATCGTGCCATATTTGACAAGATATTGTCAAACAAACAAGTGGTTTTCGTGTTATGAATGGTACATCATGTTATGTTTGCATATGACTTATTTTTTACATGAAAAACAACCAATTAGTTTTCGTGTTTCCTATATGACTGGTATTGTTGGTGAAATTACCTCATCTCGATTTTGATGATAACAAATCATATTTGTGAGCTAACTTTCTTAATAAATCAAGGAAGAGTTCTCATGTACTTTGGAAAAAGAAGAAGGTGAAATTGACAAAGAAGAAGTTAGGGTTTTTTAGGATTAATTAACTGATTTAAGGTTTTTTTGTTTTGGATTTTAATCATTTTAGGTTTTTGTGACTTAGCATTTTAAGGATTTAATTATTTTAGGTTTTTATGACTTAATTAATTAGTTTTAATGTTGGGATTTTCAGGATTTTCAGGATTTTAATTATTTTAGGGGTTTTAGGTTTTTTTTGGATTTTAATTGGAGTTTTTTTAGTTTAAATTAGGTTTTTGGGTTTTTAAATTAGAATTTTTAGTTTAATTAAATTTTTTGGGTTTTAATTGGAATTCTGGGTTTTAATTTAGGTTTTTATATTTTAGACATGTTTCTTAAATTTAATTAGGTTTTCCTTGAAATTAAATGGATTGAAGTGGTTTAAAAAATGGATTTTATTTGGTTTTGACTTTAATTAAGGTTTTCACTTGATTAATTTGGATTTTAAATATTTTTAAGTGGATTTTGTTTGCTTTGGTTTTTAATTAGGGTTTTACGTAGATTAATTTAGAGTTGGTTTGTGTGGGCCTAATGGGCTTGTGTGGGCTTGTGCGGGCCTAAGTGGGGTCTGTTTGGGCCTAATGGTCTTGTGTGGACCTAATGGGCTTGCGTGGGCCTAATTGGGTCTGTCTTGGTCTAAGTGGGC
>JAMKQA010015058.1:0-19350 GCA_024699735.1 Posidonia australis
AGACCAAACCAGATTGGTATACCAAACTAGGCAGTAGACACCCAAAACGATCGACCGAACTACGGATTGGTCGTCCATAAATCTTTACTTAGGTCGACCGAAATACCTTCGATCGACCAAAATCTCCTGAAATAGAAGACTAGACAATTTCGGTCTACCGAAATAGGATTTCTGGTCGAATATTGAAGGAAAAACGGTATACTGAATCAAAATCAGCATATCGAACTTCTCGTTCTCAGTCAACTTTCTCTATGTCGAACCCATTAGTTTGCCGGAATTGGGACCTCCGACGGACCTAACAAACACACCATAAAAATCATGAATAAAACATGGGGTGTAAACCTCCAAGTCTACTTCAAAACCCCTCAATCCATTCATAAATCCATTGAGCATGCATGTCGAAATAAAATCTTAAAGACATGGAGCTCATTTCATAAAACTGTAGCATGCTTTGCATTCTCTACCAGAAACCACGAAAATTCATACAACCTAGCATGATATCTACTCATTCATGTCATTCAACACATTTCCACCATTCCTACTATTTTTCCATGATTTATCATGCATTTTTGCCATTTTTATGCCCTTAAGCCATTTACTCAAAATAAAGGGAAAGGAAGAAAGGGGGAGGTTGCATACCTTGCTCGGCCTTTCGACGATCCTCTCACACTCTATCGAGCTTCCTCATGCCCTAGTGAAGCCTTTTCTACCGACGGTCCATGCGCACGAGCTCCTCTCCTCCGGCTGCGCACACCACTCCTTCTCTCTCTCTCTCCCTCTCTTTCTCTCTCTTGACTTGCCTCCCCTCTATTTCCTTCTCCCTCTTTATCTCCTCCTCCTCCCCACAACACCTTGACCACCAACCCCATCACCCTCACGTCGAAGGGGATGGGACAACACGAGTCTTTTGTGGTAGCACAGGCGGTGGGAGAAAAGAAAAAGAAAGAGGGAGAAGACAAGGCTCGTGAGGGAGAGAGGAAGGACAGAAAGAAAAGGAAAAAAACGAGCACGCAAACTAAGGCAACTGTGCATCCTCAGATCGGACCCTACATTGGTCACACAACACAAACAGGTACACAAAAAGCCAACAAACCACCTCACATACAAAGAACAATAGATTATTCATTAATAAACCATTCATACAATATCACCATTAATTACATGATTTACAATTAAAAATGGATAATCAAGCCTAGATGTCACAGTAGCTCAGTGCACATCTAATGGCAAAAAATAGGACTTTAATTGATGATTTTATGTCTCTTGTCTAAATTTCACTTGACATCTTGAGTTGATCATCTTAGTTGAAATCCAATTGCTAAATTTATTTTCAAAGTCATCACTCTTTAAGTTTCTTGTAAGGAAGCTTGAGCTACACATTATGTTTGAATTGTCTCACTGTCTATCTTACTTTCCATGGGAAAGAACCATCAACTTTTACAAAACATATGAGTATAGGATTGCAAATGATAATCTTGGTTGCAACTCTCACTAATTATTTTTTAATAATATTATTAAATCAAGTTTTTATAGATATTTAGTTTGAAAACTGAGAACCAAACCAAATCGACTAACTTTTGATGGTTCAGTTTGATTTGGTTCTACATATATATATGGTTCAATTCGGTTCCAATATAGTTAAAATCGATAAGTACGATTTGGTTCATGGTTCTTGTCAGAACCAAACCGAAACGATCCATGTGCACCCCTATTTTCAAGTGCATTGCGTTCCAGGGATCAAGTAGATTCATCCAATCTCAGGATAAGCGTTGTCCAAACATGTAGCCACCAAAATGTAGGGTCCTTCTCAGTTTGGCTTTGACTTTCCCTTCGAATGTGGCTTAGTGAAAGAACTGAACTGCACTTCAAATTGAGCATCTGAAAACAAGATAAAGTAAAAAGACGCGTGAGTGACTTCTAAGTCACCTAGTACGCACCCACACAAAGAAAAACTCGGTGGAAAATACTTTAACAGCTAAACTCTAGGTTCTCAAATTGAACAAAACTCTTTTGAAATGCTTTCTAGAAATTCTTGACAAAACTCATCTTTTGTAGAAAAACCTCTTTTTTGAGAAAGTTACTAAAAATCTTTATGCTTTTCTTAAATACTTTCTCTGTTTTCTATTTTAAAATCTCATGCTTAAATGTTTTTCTGAAAACCACTCTAGACTAGACTCCAGCTGTAGACACCTCAATTTCCAGTCAATGTTGACAGGTAGTCCCAGCGGAGAGCGCAACTTGACGGTAGACCTGGCCCCATCACATATCCACACCAATCCCGAAAGACCAATATTTAACTCAAAACTATTGATCCTCCTAAAACAAACCTTAAACTCCAAGCCTAACACCAAAAATCCAGACTCGTGTACTCTAGCCCAATGGGATGCGTGGCCTGATTACGCAACCCAGGTGCTCGTAAGGGCTTGAGTTGCCAAGCATGGGCCGTTCAACCTGTCGCTTTCATTTAATTGTGGAACATTGCTTGAATGATGCTTTTTTTAATTTTTTTAAAACGAAAACATTTTCCCATAAAAAACTCTTTTTATTCTGTTGTGGAACATCACTTAAATGATGTTTTTGTTTGTAATTTTTTAAAAACAAAAACCTTAAAATAAAAACTTTTTTTCATGAAAAACTCTTTCATTTAGTTGTGGAACATCATTTTAATGTCGTTATTTTTTTTAAAATGAAAACTTTTTCCCCTAAATACTTTATCAAAACAAAAACTTTCCTGACAAGAAGGCAACTCTAGATCTGTGTAATACAAAAAAAAAGTGAGATCTTCCTAAAGAGAGGGCAATATTTGGATATTACTGCTTTGTCTATCACCGAAGATCGTCGTTTTGTCTATCCGACGTGGTTCTATTTGGTGTAGGATCAGGTGAGCTAATGAGATCCTTTATCACCAAGACATATATCGATATTTCAGTTTGAAATTGAGCATTGCCTTGATAACAGGTACTTGTATCATAGTTGAGTAGTTCCTATGCACTTGCTCATTTATTATCTTATTTTATTTTTCATTTCATTCATCCATAGCTCCTTGGGATCGACGTGGGATGGTGCCAGCGAGGGGCTTGGGGGTCTCGGAGGGCTTGGAGTGGAAGATCTCGAGGGCAAAGGTGGAGCAATTGCGGAGGGAGGAAGGGACGGGGAGGATGAACCTCTAGTTCCGGACGGGGCGGGTGGAGCTTGCGTCATCGGCTTGGTGGCAAGGCAGTGGCTGTCGACGTCATCATGGTTTTCAAGGTCGATGAGATAGAGAACGGTGTAGGGCTTGAGGTCATTGTGGCACCAATTGACATTTTTGAGCTGCTTGGCTGAGACAATGGTGATGTTGATGTCGACCATGGATTTTAAGGGGGAGGAAGGCATAGGAGAAGGGCGAGATGACACCATTGCTGTCGGGTTTTGAGGAGGAAGACGTGGATGGTGGCCTTTGTTGGAGTAGAAGAAGGGATTCAGTGAGGACGAAGAAGTAAAAAAAGTAGGTGGATTTTTTAGTTTTTGTTGAATGTGGAATGTCATGCATAATACATGTGGTGTGGTGTTTAGAAAAACTTTTAATTAATGTCGTTAGTTACTTCTTGGGTTCATTTCTTGTTTAGATATTCAAGAAAATAAAATCACTTACTACTTGTGGTTTGTGGTTTTATATTTTCTTTAAGATATGTAATAGAATAATTGATGGTTAACATGAAGTCTCATCTATGGGGTGTTTTGAGATATAATGCATTAGATACCTTCTCTATATATAGAGCAATGATTTGGTAGAATCTGTCCTTATGTAAGATAACTAAGGTCCTTAATCATTCATTTTCGTCTCAGTAACTACCATTTAAATGAAAATAATTTAAAAGAATTTCATTAAATCATGAGGTAGTTATGGTAACCACCTTTTCCATTAAATCTACCATAAAATACAAATCAATAGTTAAAAATTTTAGAATCTTATTTATCTTAAGTATAAACAAACCTTATTTGAAAAGGTATATATTTATTTACATGGATTTTTTTCCAAACTTTGTAAGTGTGATGACCAACATTGCTTACCATCTAAACGGGTCCTTGCTGATCACAACCCATAGATCTACATTTACAGATGAGTATTAACTTGAATTTCCAAAGCTACGCTACATTCGTTTTCCCTTCTTTTTTTCAATTCCAAAGACCGTAATCATTTTTTTGTTAACGGTATGCATGTTCCAGGATTCGAACTGAGACCTGTGACGAATTTAAAATTCTCCCAACCACTATGACAATGAGACATTGTCCAAAGACCGTAATCATTTTATTGAAATTTTTGTTGCCGTTTACAAGCTACCAAGAGCCAGACTTTGAGATTCATATAAGTGCAATGCTCCTAACATAAACTTTCATTGGGTTGTTCGTAAATTCCCATCCTATGAGTTATTTTTGTCTTTTAACACACATCCATAAACTAAAATCCATACTAGATCTTTATTTATCAAATAAACTTTTACTAATTTCTATAGAAACTAATTTCTACAATTTATATCAAAAGTTAACTTCTCCGAAACTGGCCCTTAATATCGACAAAATGTAGAAATCCCAGCCCACCATCATGTTAGTCCCGCTTTGGAGTTTTCCAGGAGCAAAAGGTTCCATTGCTACGTTCTTAAAGATCTATGTAAAAAAAAGTTCATTCATAAAAATGACCTCGACACAATGATTCATTGTCACAATAATTGGGAGAACTTTAAACTCGTCACAGATCTTAGATTCGAAACCTGAAACATTCACCCCTTAACCGTTAACAAAAAAAAATAAAAATGGCCTCGACCAGACAACCACATATCTAAGTTGAACTACCCTCTTATGCGATCAACGGATTGCGCGTTCGAACGTGTTAATGGATAAAAAAAAACAAAACAAAACAAAAAAAACTCTTACATGGTTTGTTACCAGTGAGTTGTAACCACAAGATTTAGCAAAGAAATGAGTCGAAGCCGTTGGTTAGCAATTGTACGGTCGAGATTCTTCTCAAAATCCCCATACCATTATTGCGATACGAAGTTGAGAGATACCGTGCAAAAGCGAAGCAGCAAAAACAAAGGAATCAGTCCATGTTCACTCACCATTGGCGTTGACCAGCACTGTTCTTCCCGGGGGTTCTTCCCGGATAAAGTTGATCTCTTACACAATCGTCTCCCCCAAACCCTAGCTGTCAACTGGTGCGCTTCTTCTCCTTCCTCCTCATTTGTCTAGCCGAATCTGGTCTTGCATGTCTCCTTTTCCCATTGGAACAATTAGCTAGTGCGAAAGTTGTTCTAGATTCCAGCACATGGCATGCATTGCGTCTGTAATGCTGCTCCGTTGTTAGCTAAAAGAGAAAAAAAATGTTTCCTTTTAGCTTGTAGAAAGTGACTGAGTAGCAGCATGATGGACCAATCAGTGGTTGGCCTCTTGGGTACTTCGATATTTTGCTCTTCTCTAGAAGATGCTTGCCATCTAGCTTGTGAAAATTGGGATTTAGTAGATGGATTAATCAGTGATTGGCTATTCTGGGTTTTTATCTTCTTGATGTTTTCCAGAAGTTGCTTGCCATCTAGCTTGTTTTAGTAGCGAATTGTTGGATCGATCCAGTGATTGGCTTTCTGGGTATTGATATTTTGCAGTTTTTTCTTTTGTTTCTCAATTTGATTGCAGTTCTTTCTGTTGGCCGGTTGAGTATGGGATCCAGCTCTGAGGAGTTGGATGTCAGTGATTGTGATATTGAGGACTATGTTGCTGAGGCGTATGAAGAGCTGAAGGAAACGAATGCTAGAATTAGAAATCCAGATGGCACTTTGAGGTGCCCATTTTGTGCTGGGAAGAAAAAACAAGGATATCATTACAAGGACCTCCTTCAGCATGCCACTGGGATAGGGGAGTCTATTGCCCGGGATGCAAAAAAGAGGGTAAACCATCTGGCTTTGGCCAAGTTTCTTACGACAGATTTAGTGGATGAGGCAGGTCCCTCCCAGATTTACTTAAACCACTCACATGCCAAGAAAGAACCTCCTCGAAGAGAGGGACCGGAGGAAAAGTATGTATGGCCTTGGATGGGCATACTTGCCAACATCCCGGTCGAGTTGACCGATGAAAGTGAGCTGAAAAAGGATCTATCTCAATACAATCCTTGCAATGTCCATTATGTGTGGGACATGAATCAATCTGCTGAGAAATGTTTTGGCATAGTGGAATTTAAACAGGATTGGATTGGCTTCAAGGATGCTATGACATTTCAAAATCAGCTTGAAGCCAGACATTTAGGTAAACAAGATTGGGTTGGTGGAGAACGTGATGTGTCAAGAATCTATGGATGGATTGCTCAAGCCGATGACTATTTCGTTGATGGATCTATAGGGGAGCATCTACGCCAAAATGGAAGTTTAAAAACAATTTATGAAGTTGAAAATGAATTAGAAAAGGACACAGGAATGATACTGAATGATTTCTATCAGCAACTTGATGCCAAGAATCAAGATTTGAGGGATTGGGAAAATAAATGCAGTGAAACTACTTTTGTCATCAACAAGTTGATAGAAGAGCAAGATAAGCTGCATCAGAATTATAATGAAGGTATGCAACTGACATATGTTATTGCAAATATATATCTGTAATGTTTTCTTAGGATGGTTAATGTGGGACTATGAATGTTATTCAGGAGCAGAATGACATAAAAGATTAAAGAGAGAGGAAGTAGAGCCATGCTGTCTTTACACTTTATTCTGCTTTAGTTTTATCCATTGAAGTCCTTACGGCTGCTATGTGCCATTAATTAGGTGTAAGAATCTACTTCGTCCTGTTCATTAATATTGGCCATTTGAAGAGGGTGGCTTGCCATTGATTTACTCTGTACTTGTTTCTTGTGTGGGGCATTACCTGACAGTTATTTGTTTTTGAGTCTTGTTCATATTCTGATCAATGTGAGTGAGCCGTTGTACATTGAGGTCTGTATTGGTTGTTTCCTGGGATGTGGTAGTGGCCCCTTATGCTTAGATGATGTCGTCAGTCTGCATGGGACATATAGTTCCCTATTTTATGTTATACAAGATGTAACACAGTGTACTGCAATGGTTCAACCAGGGATGCATCTTTGTTTGGAGCCATCTGAACATGAGTGACACCATGGTTAGTCTCACACTAACAATTTGAATTTTCTTTTGGACATCAGAAGATTGTAGATATATGGCTGAAATAGTATTTCAAAAGTATCACTTATCTCCTCATTTGCTCCAAATTCCTGAATATCAAACACATAGTAGGAAGATTATACCTGTGTGTTTGAATGTGGATTGATAAAGTTATGAGGAATATTTGTAGGACAAGTTCCATGTTGCAAATATGGTTTCGTAAGGCTACATAAGTCCACAGTCAAGCTATAATAGATTGTGGGTACCATTTAGTTCCTTTTTTAAATTTATTTTACCATGTGTAAATATATAGAGCTATGTCTGTTTAGCATATTTTGTTTTTAATAAAGGTAAACAAAATAGAAATAAAACTTTCAAGAGCCGAAACAAAGGTGGGAGCTTGCAGGCTGATGGAAAACCATAATTTGCTTTTGAGGACATAAGAGTTGTAATATCTTTGAGAAAGGAACTAGTCAGAGCACCTCCTCTTGTCAATCATATTCCATATTTAATCAGTTGCTTGTGTTCCACAAATCATGTTCTTCCATTTTTATGGAACACGAGGGTACATAGCCTCCACAGACAAAACGATTGATACACCCCTCGTATGAAGACATTCCTATCATCAAGTTACAATCTACTTGTTTTTTTCGCTTATATGCAAATCCATTTTATCTTTTGCATGACCATAGAAAATGCATTTCTTGTTTGTTGGAAAGAAGCTATTGGCCCTGAATTTTATTAATTTGCAAAATTCCACATGTATTGCATAAAAATTATGTTTTTTAAGCATTATACACAAATGCAATATGTGAAGGACTGATGCAAAATTCCATAATCTAGAACCACCTTTTCTATTTTCCATCTGTGGTCCAGTAATTGTATATTCACTGAACTCATTACTTCCATTTAGGTTGGCAATGATTCAGGCCAGCTTATGTTTAAAGCATTCTCCAAGATCAAACTGTTGGATCCACCAAGTTTGTTTTGTTTGAAATTTTGAATTCTAATTTGCATATTATGATTTGGTTTCAGTCTAGTTTTGATTTAGATTTGGTTGACTTATCAATGCAATAACATTAATAAAAAAATTTGTTCAATACAAACCTAATAAATGATGCATTCTTCAGAATATCTAGTACCATGTACTTGAACAACAATCTACAAAAGTAAAACATAACAACTACAATTGAGACCTATAAGAAAAATATTCCATCATCAAATAAAATTTGAGAGGCAGAGACAGAAATTAGTATTTGAGAGTATGATCTTGAGATTTGGAGCATTAGATCATTTATCTGGTTATTGTTTTTGTTATATCTGGTCATTTGGAAAGCTTCTATCATGTTTTTTTGTCAAGTTTCAACTTTTTCAGCAAAATTTGCCACACTTAGTTCCCCTTCTTTAGACACGCTATAAATGCTTACAGTTCACTGGTGCAGTTGTAACTTTGTACTTCTCTTTTTCATCAGAAAACAACTTTGTCACACTAAGAAAAAATAAGCGAACCAAGGGTAAATGAGTAGTCCCGGATTTAGGACCTAAGAAGCATGGATACTGGATATGGATATGACAGAAGCAAATATGCGACATGGATATCAAAACCATCAATTCCGAAGATATACTTATGTTAGTAGGCACTCCCATGTCTGTCAGATCAATGCACTGTAGATAGGGACATTTCTTTTTGTATCAACTTTCCAGTTTTATTTCATTAGATTCGAATATGAAAACTGATTAGACTAGATTTGTTCCATTGCTATATAAGGGCATGTAGGTCCCACAATAAAAGTAGGATACAATACCAAGTGGATATGTTGAAAAGTTAATACAATGTATATGCTTCAATATTTTACCAATATTAAATATTTTTATCTAAAAAGAATGACACATATAACAAATCAGTACACCTGTAAGCTCCATTGAAATGCAAGAATCAAAGTGTGGTCATGGTTTTCAGAGATCCTTTGTCCCAGTCCTTGTTTGCCTTGGTGGCAAAAGTGTTTGGGCTGTTACTTAGTCATGTATTGTCTACTGGTATATTGCATGGCTTTCACCCTGCTCGAGGTGGAGATACCGGCAATGATACAACCAGGAAGTTGTGAATCCTTTTTTTTATTAAAGGTAGTCAATCATTAAAAGGATTCCAGCCGTGAAATGACAGCATAGAAATTATTCTACAGTGCTCTAGATAGAGCCAAATACAAACAGATAAGTGCTTCCAGCATAAAAGTCCATCTTAGTCTCACAAGAGATGGGAGGAGGATGACAGACCAGAGTAGTCATCCTTAAAACATCCTAAAACCAGCAGCAAAAAAATAGAACACAACAAGCAGGTAAGACATTACAGTCCAAAGGATTCAGGACTCAATGAACACCAGAAGCAGTAATGCCTGTGCGAGGCTAATCAATTATCTTCTTTGTCCAGGAGGTTGTTGTTGTCGAGATCTATAAGAGGTCCTATGCTGTTTGGGTCATACTCGTGAGAGGGGTCACCACAGCAGCAGCAATGGAAGCATTGTTGTCAATGGCCCTTGTGTTGTGGGTGGTGGTGAACTCCCTGAAATGTTTTAGCTTCTTCAGGTTGGTGTAAGTATTGGAGGCCCTACCATTGTCGTTGCCAAAGTCTGTCTACTACAAAGCAAGAGAGATAACATTGTCAATGATCAAATTAAAACAAATAGGAGTGTCATGAAAAGTCCACTAATTCCTTATGTTTCGGATAACCAAAGAACCGCAAATAAAATAAGACGCCAAGTTGAATCAAGCCTGAATTTGTTGAGGTTGAAGAGTGAAAAAATCTGGTTGATATTGACAATTTTGATTTCTTGTGTGTTGATGAAAAATTGCCGAGTGTTAAGCATGACTGCATGAGAGGGCAAAGAACGAAAAGGTGGAGGCTATCCTCTATGAAATTGTTGCAAAAAACACAGTTTGTATCTCCTATCCAACCATGCTTTCTTTGGTGAGTACTTTATCATGAGCCACTAACCAAGAAGACATCTTAAATTTTAGAGGTGCTTTTACATTCCAAATCAGTCTAGTAAATTTAACACAATGGCTGCCATCAGAAACAAAGCTTTAGCAGCTTTTAGTAATGTAACTAGAGACGGGATTCAAGCTCTAGGTGTGCTTGTCTTTTTTTTTTTAGCAGTGTTAGATATAGGTTATTAGATGTATGGTTATTTATTATGTGGATATATGATATATAGATATCCATATTAGGGGTAAATCCTATATAGACATGTAACAACAGTGATTATCAATAATATTGAATAATTTTCTCTCCCTAGTTAACAAGGTACTAGAGCTTAGGTTCATCAAAACCTAACCGCCCCCTTCCTTCCCACCCCTTAGTCGATGTCAACCAGGGGTTTTTTCGGCCAAACCATTGGTGCCGTTGCCACCCATTGGCTTCATGCTGCCTTCTTAACCACCTGTCGGACTTCCTCAGCGTCTCCACCCACTCACCTGTCCACCTACACCCGTTTAGCTTCCTCTTGCACGTCGTTTGGCCTCAGCAGCTGGTTCTTGATGCCCCGTTGGCCCTTGTCCGGCCTCTTATGGCAATTAGTAGTCCAAACAGCTTGGTCGTTGATTCCTATATCATGATATAGGCTGTTCCTTCCTTCCTCTTTCATATTTTGGCCTTTAGGGTTGTATATGTGTCTTAGGTTTGCCCTAGATAATCAAATTTTGCCTTAAGAATGGGTTTCTACAACTCTTTGATATTTTCCAAAGATTATAGCAGTATTTGGCCTTGTTTTTTGCTTGTGTTTGTTTCAATCAGATCGTATCTCTTGTTCGTATGCCTTTCTCTCATGGTGGTGGTCATGGCAAATTGTCAGTTGGAGGACATAAATATCGCAAGTGTTATCACTGTAGTAAGATCAATCATACATCATATCTTTGTTGGACCAAGTTTAGCAAACCTCCTTAAGCCCAACCTGTGATGGAGACTTCGTTTGATGATTCTTTCACTAAGACAGTGGCTATTTTCTAAGCTAATTATGATAGATTTCTTCAACTCCAAGGCAACCAACTTACTATTATTGTTGTTCATGCATCTTTCTCAAGTATGACTACTTTATTAGCTTCTTCATGGATTATCAACTCTAAGGCATTCTCATACATGTCAAGTACTTGCGGCCTCTTTACCTGACTCTCCTATTAAATTTGTTTCCATTACTAATGGTCACCATTATTCAGTACATGGGGAAGGTGTGGTTCATGTCACTTTCAAGATTAATCTTGATAACGTTCTTTATGTTTTTTATTTTTCAGTCAATATACTTTCTATTAGTGCTATTACCTTTCATTAGTGCTATTACCTGACAATTTTACCTTCTATCAGTGCTATTACCTTCCATTAGTGCTATTATCTAACAATTTTACTATTCTGTAATCTTTTATCCCTATCATTGTACCTTTCAGGACTTGTAGACGAGAAGAAGTATTGGTTTGGGTCATAAGCATGGTCCTGGTGTCTATATGCTGATTCAAAATGATATACCTAGTGAATTGGCGCCTGTTGCTTCTGATGTAGAGTTTTCTTTTTTATGGTATTACCGTCTTGGTCATCTGTTACATAAAAATCTTCAACAGTCACTTTCTTAGATTAAAGTTAAGTCTTTTATCTGTGAGTCATATCAGTTAGGTAAGCATCATCGTGCTACCTATAGGCGTTCTACATAATTTAACAGTCAAGGTCTTTTTGATTTAATTTATTGTGATATCTAGGAACTTCCTTGTAATCAGTTTGTGTTTGATTATCACTACTATATTGTTTTTGTAGATGATTATTCTTGGATGTCTTAGGTTTTTCTTCTAAAGGATAGACAACATGTTCTTGACATTGTTAAATTTTTTTTTATTAATATAATAAATCATTTTTCTATTATTCTTAAAATTTTTTAGACTGACAATGCCTTGAAGTTTATTTAGACTGATGTACAAAATTATTGTGATTCATTGGGAATTCTTCTTGAACCTCATGTTCCCATACTTTTTAGCAAAATAGAGTTACAGAATGTAAGTGTAGACACATATTTGATGTCGTCTGTACTATTTTGTTGCAGATAAACGTACCTAAGCTTTTATGATCCAATACTATTTTCATTGCTATTTACCTTATTAATAGGATACCTTCTGTGCCTTGTGGTAGTGAGATTCTTCTAAGACGTTTGTGTCCAGATAAAGAGTTATTCAGACTTCAACTAATGGTGTTTGGATGTGTAACATATGTTTAAGATCTTAGTTCAGGACTTGACAAATTAGATCTTCGATTCTTTCAGTGTATGTTTGTAGATTACTCGAGAACTTAGAAGGGATGTCATTGCTGTCATCGTTGCAGTAGTCATTATTTTATCTCTGTTAATGTTACCTTTTGGAAATCTAAGTACTATTTTGACTCTAAGTCTCTGTTTAGATCTAGAATAAGTTCTAAAGTAAACTTAGAATAGGAATTACTATTCCGTTTGGTTATGTAAAAATCAAAATAAACTCGAAATAGTAATTCTTATTCTGATTTACTTATTCTAGAATAGTTATTTTGCAGGAGTGGTGAAATAAAGTTATTCTAATACACATATGTATATGGTATATTTATTTTTTGTTTAAAAATTAATACATATATAATATGATGTATATATACTTTAAATTAAATATATATCTTAATAATCAAGTTGATTATTATTAATCTATATGTTTTCTATTTATTTTAATATTTATTCTAATACTTATTCTATTTTTCATCTAAACCAGAATATTCTCTTATACATACTTATTCACTTTAAAAAAAAATCACTTCTAAACAAAATAACAATACTATCAAAATACTAATATCACTTTCTACTTATTCGTATTTTTCTTGCTCAACATCCAAAGAGGGACTAAAGAACCTCCTACTTATCTTGATATTACACCTATTCCTCAGCCTACGGAGATTATGTATATAAAGGGTGTTCATAGCAAGCCCTTGTAGGAAACGATGACTTGTCCACTACAAGTATATCATCGACGATAACATATGCATCTGTGAACTTAGACTCAGCTATCACTCTCCTATGTAGATCTTCCACCAGACCTGAATATACTCATTGCTGTATGAAAAGATATTCGATCTTCCATTATCCATCCTATTTTTACATTCCTTACCTATTATTATTTTTATCTATCTTTTCGTTAGTTTGCTTTATCCATATCTTCAGAGTATATACCCAGGAACTATCAAGAAACATTACTTCTACGATATTGAAAGGCAGTCATAGATAAGAAAATGCAAGCATTAACAACTCATGGAACAAGAGATTTGGTTGTTCGGCTGAAGAAACTAGCATAGTTAGCTGTCGATGGGCATTCACTATCAAGTACATGTCTGATTGTTCAGTAGGATAAATACAAGATGCGATTGGTGACCTGTGGCTTTACATAGTCCTATGGTATTTACTATGAGCAGATCTTTTTACTTGTAGCTTGACTTAATTCTATAGAGGTACTTTTGTTTGTTGCTATCAACAAGTCATGAGATCTTCATCAACTTGATGTAAAGAATAGCTTTCCTAACCAATCTCCTTCACCCATTGTTCTCTTCATTCCACACCTCATAAATGTCTCTACTTCCAACACCCCTTTCCATATTCCTCCTACTCTGTTCACATGATTGTTCTCAAATGGGAAAAAATTTCCCCCTATATCATTTATAAAATACCACTTTTTGCCATAGTGAATAACCATAGTCACCACCCTCTTGAAGTCTCCCTGCTACCATTTCCCAAGAAGAGCTAGATTGAAAGTACAGAAATCCCGTAGACCAAGTCTGCTTTCATATATAGGTCTACACAGTTTGCTCCATGCAATCATGTGAAAGCTAGCCAAATGTCATTTTTCCCCCTTTCCACATGATGCCTTCTAATCTATTAGCCTGCCACAGCAGTTAGTCAACGTCAGAAAGGTTTGGGATTGTTGCTAGTAAAGAGTTACGTCAATGTTGAAACAATTTTCTGGATTTGGGCATAGCCCCATAACTTTCGAATGAATCATCTTTGCTAGGGATATTGTCTTCTCTTTTGCAAGGCCGAAAAATGATATTTTTAATCTTTTGTCAATTGTTCCACTTGCTTTCCCGAAAGACAGTAAATTGCATTACCTATTGAGAAATTGCAACAAGCATTGAAGATGGGGAAGTTGTTTCTCATGCTCTTCCGAAAACGGGAAACGAGTTGTGATTAGTTTTGTTAAACAAATTGCATTGGGGTCCATGTGGGATGTATCTAGCTTGTAGTATCTCGCTCTATTTGGTGGTAGAACCATTAAAAAGTTTCCAATATGGTAGGAAGTTGTGAATCTCAGTTTTTTTTTTATCTTGGGCATTTTTTAAGGGAGAATTTCAAAACTTCATCTGTAACACAAGTTTAGATCCCTCTTTGGTTGAGCAAGAGGCAGCTTTTTTGGGTTGTCAAGTGAGGTATCTCCCAATCAACTACTTGGGCCTTCCTCTTTCCTGAGGCGGGGGCTAATATTAAGGATTAAGCCTCCGTTATTGACCACTTTCAGAGGAGTTTGTTAGGGTGGGGTTTTTGGTTTTTGTCCACCTGGATCCAACCTTCCTATTTATTATTTGTCGATCTTAAGGAACCTTGTCGCAATTGCTAATAATCTTGGGAGCATGGAGCCTTCCTTTCTTTGAAAGGGAGGAAAACAAAGGTCGCAAAGGGTTTTCACATGGTAGCTTGGAGTAAGGTTTGTCAGCCCAGGAGAAAAGGTGGAATTTAAGGGGTTGATTTTGTGGCAAGAGGTTGTGATTAAGAAATGGTACAAGGGACATTTGCTTGGTGGTGTGACTTCTCATATTGGTTATGTGTCATGGGTGTTGAAAAGGGTGTTGGAGGCAAAAAGGTTTATGGGTTGTGGTATTAGATTGAAAGTGGGTATTGGCATTCAGTTTTGTTTTTGGGAGAATTGGTGGATACTCGATTGAGCATTCCCCTTTGGAAATTGCATTCCCTTCACTTTTTCATGTTTCTGCCTCGCTTTCTGCAAGAATCATCAATTGTTATGGGTCTACCACTTCGAGGATAGTTTGGGATGTTCAATGCAGGGAACTTGGGATACCAAACTCATTGAGCTATGCTCTCTATTGTTACTTCTGGATTCACATGGTACAGGATATTTATCATCAGGTATCACTGAATTCTGATTCTATCACTTGGCTGTTGGGTGTGAATGGCATTTTCTTGCCAAATCACTGTATCAAATCCTCTCATGTAGTGGTGTGATTGTTGTCAGTCATTGTTACAAGCTTTGTTGTTCCTTACCGTGCTTTTGTCTTAGTTGCTCATTCGGTAATGATATTGAGTCGAGGAAAGGTTGTTTGGATTCTCTCTACATGCATAAGGCCAGCCAATAAATGCTTAGTAGAGGCAGATGAAGATAAGGCTTGCTTCACCGGGGTGGGAATAAGATAATAATTATATAGGGAGATACTTATGTTTTATTCTTTTGAAGTGAAGGTGGGAGAAAAAACTGATGCTCTAATTACATATGGTACATGTAGTCTGAATCAGCACATTTGTTTATCCAAGTCATTTTTATAGAATTCCATGTAGAAGATATTAAATCGATCATCTGTGGCAAAAGCACATCTTACCAAAGGTGCAATTCTTTGCTTGACAGATCTTCCATTATGATGTCTTGATAAAGATGCTGTTGAAATGCAGAGGCTATCAGTTAGCAAGTAGATGCTCTTCCTGTTGTGTAGAGGAGGATCTTAGGCATCTTTTGATTGATTGTTCTTCAGTGGTCAGTTAGTGGAGTGCTATTTTTGGTTCTTCCTTCCTACTTGTTCCGAGTTCACATGATTGGTCCTTCTTTTGGTCTTATTGAAAGTCAAGTTCCTCAGTAGTTGGCAGGAGAACGTTGATTTGGTTGTCCCTTTCTCATGCTATGTGGTGGACTCAGATGGTTCCAAAGGAACAATAAAAATTTTAGTGTTATCTCTATTGACAGCATGCTGCGGTATAAAATCTTCAGAGGTGTTTGTATTGGTCCTCATCTGTCTGAATCGAGAGTGCAGGTCATGATGTTGATTTTCTGGCTTGGCAACAATCTTTGTTTTTGATGTTCTTTCTTGGGATCGCTTCATTATGATCCCCTGTTTTTCTCTTTTGGCTTTCTTATCAAAAGTTATAAGAATATTTTTTTTTGATAAACTGTATTAAAAAAAAGGTCAATGCCATAGACAATAATACATCAAAGTTGTGAGTTAGCTTAGGGCAATTGTTTGAGCACTTCCCGTGTTACTAACCATAGTTTTTCAATTAAATTTATGTGAGGTCATGCTTTGAATTGATCTGAGAGGATCCTAATGCCACAAGAATCCAAAACTGAAGTAAAAAATCTTAAATAAGGGTACTGCATGTGGGTGTTCATTACCAGAAGTATCAGACAAGTGTATGTATAGAAATGGATACCATATATATAGTGTGGGGTCTAGAAAGTATCCATATTTCACGCAATGGGTGCGACTTTCAAAAGTGAAAATAGCAAAAGAGAAAACCTAACAAAAAAAAAGAGAAAAGGATATGAGCAGTCACAGACAAACCAAATTGCATATCTAACTCCATGACGTTACTAGCAACTGGTCTATAGGATAGGGGAAACAGCTGATCTTCCTTGCATTCTTTTTAATATTTATATTTTTCTAAATTGATTTCTTAACCACGGTGCTCCATAAACTGACATGTGGAAGCGGCATTCAGTAGTCACATCCTTCTAATTTGATTTCTTAATCCAACACTAACTAAACATCCCAGAACACATCCATAAGAATAAATTACGAGTGTTAGAGCATCAGACCATTCACAACATTGTTAAACGAGTGTCATATGTTTGAAACTGAACATTGTGATTATCTGGATTATTGGTTGCTTTGCTCTTTTTTACTTGGATGTTTTCTCTCAACTGTACCAGACAAGTTTACTCAATAAGCTAAAGTTCTTTGCAGCTGTAAATACAATCAACAGTCGTCAATGCTTTGAGCTGGTGGATGTTTTTGTCCAAATAAGCTAATGAACTAATAAAGTACATGTTTTCAACGTGGGCTGACAATGACATAGTAGCCACTTATATGCCATCAATCCATGCTGCACCATATTGGTTAACACTAACTTATTGCTTTTGAACCTTTATTTTATTACTTAATGTGAGCTTAAATCAGGTTGCATCTAGTATATTGTTTGGCACATACTTATGACTACATCTTTTACATCAGAAATGCTGAACCTGGAGCAGGCTGCCCGTCAAAATGCTCGTAGGATCTTTCAGGAGAATGAACAATTGAGGTCAGAATTGGATCGGAAAATAAAAGAACTGGAGCTACGAAACAAGGAACACCAAATTCTGGAAGCACAATGCGACAACAGAGATAATAACCACAATGACCAGAAGTTAAAGGTAATAAATATATAACTTGTCTGTGATACAGACATGTTAGGTTTTCTTGGACATAAGATGGTTGCCAAAGAAGTTTCAAAAAACTATGCACCCCCCAAAAGACCAAAATGGGTTTCAAACAATTTTTCTGATGAATATGAGTATATTAACATATCAAATAGGAGAAGAATAGGAACAAAAAAATTCAATTGGTAATCGTATACTCATTCAAAATCAATGAAGTTACTTTTGCAATAAACTTAAATCATATTTCTATTTGAAGGTTCTGTCTTAAATTAATTCAGAAACATACAGAATCAAATGAAATGCAAGAAAAAATTAACTTCTTAATTAGTTTACAAAGTTCATCAACTTAAGGTTTCTGTTTTTGTTTCTAGTAATCGTTAATGTCATTTATTTCTAGCAGGCGGCACATGCTGCACAAAGAGGGTCTTGACAGAGGCAGCCTTGAAAAGGTGGTGTTCCAATCTGGCTAGCTGGTGCTCATTGGTCTTGGTGGAGTTCGCCCATTTTTTCTTTAAATACCCTTTTGTGAGTGGGGCATTCTCTTAGTGTAGTTTACGATCCTCTCCTCACCTGTATAGTTAAGAATCTTTAGAAGTTGTTTCAGAGTGGTTGGAAATGTGCCGGCCTTGTGGGGAGGTTGAGTTGGCTTCTTGATTGGTTATTCCACATGCGGTCTGGTGGGTGGTATGGTTGGAACAGAATCAAGAATCTTTTATAATAAAAGAAGGGACTGTTGGGAGGTTCAAGAAAAATAGCATCGAGCTGTGGTGTAGTAGTTGGGATCTGATTGAAGAGACCTGTGGCTCCTTGCTTGGTTGGACTGAGAGGGTTGGAATTGGTTAATTTGTTTAGAGGCTGGTGTAATACTCTGGTTGTGTTTGCCTTGGGTTTGTTGTTTTGTCTTTTGTGTCCAAAGGTTTGTTGCATCTGTTTGGGCTGAAGTTGGACTAGTTGTGCCCCTTTTCTGGTCTCAACTTTTTGTTAGAGTTGCTGCGTCGTTTTAGGCCTGTGTTTGTTTTCTCTTGCCTTTTCTTTTCTTTTCTTTTGTAGTCTTGCTGTTTGGGGTTGCCGCTGTATGGTAACCAATTGCTTGTTGATTTGAGTTTTTTTTCAATAGAATTCTCCTTTTTGCTGCTAATATTATCATTTAATTCTCCATTACCTCACAATAAACATTAAAAAATGCCAATAAAACCCGCTTTTGTACGATTAAATCTTCTTTTAGACCACAACCTTTTATTTTAATATACTATATTACTATTTAAGAATTCCTTGTGCATGTTACAGAGTTTCTGGCACTCAGAGCTTTATGCCTGTAAAATTTGTACCAGTGATGTTCCTAACATTGTTTAATTTATTTGTTCTAGAGATATCCTTCAAATTCAATACCATTTTTCTTTAATTTGGAAATTCTTGACAATTTTCATTCAAGAGGTACTAAATTTAAATATAATAAATAATGTACTCATTAACACCATTTGGTTTTAATGTAGTGGGTACTAAAGCAACGCATCCCTCCCAGGTTTGAGTCTCCCCACTGACACATTTATGGGCTTCTTTTGGTATTTTTCCTGGTACACATGTTCTATCATGTGTTGCACGTCCCAATCATGGATTGCCTTCATGTCTGAGGATTCCTATACAACCTGATGGTGGGTGTTATTAATCATGCACTCATTAACACCAATTGGTTTTAGTGCACTGGTTAACACTAATATCTACTCTTTTATAGAGTTTCTTCGCCTATCACAAC